>WWET01007282.1:35374-46257 GCA_011038615.1 Limnodynastes dumerilii
TTCTACACACTCCCCTATGCACACCCCTTGAATGTACGTATTTTGTCAATATACGCTTTTCAAACCCTACCTTAACTTTTGCCAACGTAACCGATGTCATCCGCTCACGTACGTATGGGCAATACGTATTTACGCAGATAAGCACGCCCATACTGTACACTTTAAATACAAACCCCCGTCTACTTAAAGTATTTCAGACGTATTTTGGACTCACGTAAAATTGGTACGCCCACACGTAAGTATTTACGTGACACATACGTGAATGGCCCATACGTTCACAATTACGCTACATTACTGAGCGTATTTGATATGGTACGCATGCGCAGTACTTACCAAAAAGAGATTTTACGTCTCCGCCATGCGTAAATTCACTCACAAGCGTTGTTCTGGATCTGAGCCATTGTCCATAGCACATATTGATAATTGCATTCCTTTACAGAAAAGGATTCTGTCAAGAAGGACTCTGGTGCAGAAGCCACTGAAGCTCAAAGTGACAATATAAGCAGCACAGGAAAAGGTTAGTATTGTGTTGGTGGCACAGGGATGGATGCAAATACTGTGAATGTAATATGTAAAATATTAATTGTGTCCATTTTTCCTTTGCAGGTGTCATAATATCAGATGAAAGCACTCCCAGTTCTAGTGGGGAGCATACTCCAGATGAGGACAAGGCGAATCAGGCTATCATAACTATGGCAAAAGATTGCATCCAGCAACTACGCAAAATAAAAAAAAACCTTGATGGCCAAACAAAACGCAAAACGACAAATATAACAAGTGTAACCATTTAATATAGTATTTGGTTCTTCAAGATAGTCTTTTGTTCTATATTATTGGATAATTTTTTGATATGCAGCAAGAAGCTTTTGTTTCTTTTTTATTTGTATGGCATTGTTGACCATTTCAATAATGTTCTCAATGTTCTTTAATAAAAAACAAAAAATTAAGTTGTTGCTGGACAATAAAAATAAATCTTGGTTGAGATTGTGTGGTCTGTGTATTTTTAAACCTTCTGAGAAATAATAGTTTTAACTTTCCACAATGGCACAATGGCAGCACATAAACTCCTGTGCAAACATGCAGCTCCCACAACAGACAGACACATTATTATTATTATTATTATTATTATTATTATTATTATTATTATGATTAACGTCTGTTTATATGGCGCCAGCGAAATAGTCCCGGTTTTCAAAGCCAGGCCACGTTTATTCGTTTATCTTCTGGTGTGGTGCCGAGTAGTCTTTATCAATACACATCTTTTGTGTCACAATGCAAAGACAAGTCAGTGCTAACATGAGGTTTCGCCAGGAAGAATAACGACAAGACAGTGGACGCACTATACGCTACATACACATAAAGCTGTCATATCATTTCCCAAGTGTCGTCACTTCATCGCGAACAATTCCACGATTATCGTTAAAGGGTCATACACTATGCGATTATACAAGTTATCGCACGGTTTCACACAACAATAATCAAACATTTCATACGATGAAATCATCGAACGGAAGCGCTTTGGGAACAATTATTGAACGGTCGATCCAAAAATCGCTAGCATACACTACATCGATATTTCGGTCAATTACACGATAATTGAACGATTGGACCGATAATCGCTCTAGTGTATGGCCACCTTAAGTGTAAGACGGAGGAGATTTTAATCAATGAAAGCACCTATTCTTAGTAGGAACACAGTCATTCACATCTAACAATCAATAAAACAATGATTTAATTTTAATTATGTTGCAATTGTTATATTTTATTATAATATTGTAATAAAACAACAGTAAAATTATACCAATTAATAATAATAAAAAAACAATACTTTGAAACATCATGACAACCAGTATAGACTGTTGCATTACACCTCTCAGCCTCCCAGCCTATACACATCCATTTGCATGTGCTAATTTTAAGTACAACTTATGCGGAGTTGATACCATCGGAGCACTTGATAGGGCGCACACATTATCAATAGCTTCTTACATCAGCCCCATAGTATTTTAATTTGCAACGAGGCATTATGATTTTATAGTTTTAAGGAGCCCTACTTAGAATCATATTAATTATAGGGCAATAATTTCAATATTATTACTAATGGGAACTTGAGTTCACCCTAACTCTGGGTGGTTAAGGATTTGCAAGCTGACACACAGTAGATGCTGTAAATTCTGTGGTTTGGAATTAAAAGCTTATATGGCTCTTAATAACGCTGCGTTATTTAACCTATATCATTATCACAAAGTATTTCTGAAAATTATACAGTTGTGAAAATCCCTGACTTATTACAGAGAATGTACTAGTTGGTGTCAACACATGATTATTGATGTTATTTAAGTGTCTGATTGTGATTAAGCATATTTTGGTGCATTTTCTGGTTAAAAGCAGAGAAAATTAATTACATGTACATTTTTCATTTAAAAGCAGAGAAAATTAATTACATGTACATTTTTCATTTCAGCAGGTGTTTCAGCTGCTCCACAGTCTAGCACGTAATGTGGTCACCTTTCTAGGCTCCAATCACATGAAGGGAAGGCTTCCCTTCTCCTCTCAACTGATTGACTCATTATAAGCTTAAATAACATGCCCTACTGTTTGCTGGTTATATTGCTCTGCCTTGACTGTAATTATCTGTATTATGCTCAATACCTTGATTCCCTGTTTGTCTGACCTTTACCGTTCTCAGTTCCCTCTCCTTCCTCATTGGCCCTCCATTTTCCCATCCTTGTTTGTGGCTATTCTTTGTGCTCTGTGTCTGTTACCATCTAGCACTCTTATATATGTTACTCAACTTGTACTGTCTTGCACCTTTGTGGTTGCAGTGTCCATTACCACTTGGCATTCCCAGTACCCTGCTCAGTTTGTACTATTCTATATGTTTGTGGCTCCTTTCTCTCTTTTACAATGTGCCACTCTTAGTACACTCATCAGACTGTACTGTACTGTACTGTACTGTACTTCTTCAGTACATCCAGTATCAATAACCACCTAACATTATCAGTACCTTTCCATTATGTACTCTCCTATACTTCTGCAGTATTCCTAGTGTCTATTACCATCTGTGTCTCTTGGTCTGTACAGTCCTATATATCTGTAGTATACCCAATGTCTATTATCATCTGGAACTTTCTATACCTTTTCCTGCTTGTACCACTCCACACATCTACACTGCTAATAGTGCACACTCTGTTCACCTTTTCTCTGGTTACTTACCTAGTGAGCTCATTGGTGTACACCTTCATGCTTATCATGTGTGGGGCAATACGATTCCCCTAAGTCACAAACCCTTACCGTTCTCTCTCCACAACCTAACCCTAACCATCCCTTCTCCACAGCCTAACACTGACCATCTCCACAGACTAATCTTAACCGTCCCTTCTCTGAAGGGTAACCCTAATCTCCCCCTCTCCGCAGCTGAACCCTAACTTTAAACTTCCTAAAGCCTAACATTAATGGCACAGGCACAAAGCAGACAAGATAATCCAGCTACATGACCATATAAGCTGCACAAGTGCATGGTACAGTAGTACACTGTAATGTATACTGGAAATGTTGTTTAGGATTTTAGTGAGCGCTGCAGCTGCAATGAAAATGCACTAAATCTATAACCTAGAATGATTTTAGGCAAAAAAACAACAATAACAAAAACATTTTATTAATAACTATTAAAATTATTTTATACCCACACAATGCTCTAGGAGGGATTCTATAACTTTTGTAATGTATTTGACCAGTGGGAGTCCCCAGCTAGAATACTGGCTTATAGAATTAGAGACAGCTGGAAAATGATTTTTGGCTATCTCTATTTCGAATAAACAGTCTTTTTCTTTGAACGGGTGACTATGCCAATTGGCATAGTCACCCATTCATTTTCAGAAGCACCACCAGAGAGGTGAGTAACCTCTCCTGTGACTTTTAGGGTTAGGGGGGAGGGTTAGCGTTAGGCTCTGGGGAAGGGAAGGTTAGGGTCAGGCTATGGGGAAGGGAGACTTAGGGTTAGGCTGCGGGAGAGGGAGTGTTAGGGTCAGGCTGCGGGGAAGGGAGGCTTAGGGCCTCTTTGAGGCAGAAGCAATTGATTTGGGTGTGAATCCCCGCTGAGAACGGCCCTATTTCGAAAGGGACGTTCGCAATAGGAATGTTCTCAGTGGGGACCTACACCCATATTTGACGTATGAAATGATAATGCAATGGTTTAAAGCCCTTTGGACTTAGAAATGACCTGTGGATGTTGCAAATGCACAACCTTTTTGGCTGTTTTAGTGTCTAAATTTAAAGTGGCTTAATTTTAAGTGGAGGGTAATATCAGAGTTACAACAGAGTTACAATGATTTTTGGCTATCTCTATTTCGAATAAACAGTCTTTTTCTTTGAACGAGTGACTATGCCAATTGGCATAGTCACCCATTCACTTTCAGAAGCACCACCCGCCGGACCCACCACAGACACCACCAGAGAGGTGAGTAACATCTCCGGGGAATTTTAGGGTTAGGGAGGAGGGTTAGGGTTAGACTCTGGGGAAGGGAAGGTTAGGGTTAGGGCCATGGAAGGGGAGGGTTAGGGTTAGGGTCAGGCTATGGGGAAGGGAGACTTAGGGTTAGGCTGCGGGGGAGGGAGGGTTAGGGTCAGGCTGCGGGGAAGGGAGGCTTAGGGCCTCTTTGAGGCATAAGCAATTGATTTGGATGTGAATCCCCGCTGAGAACGGCCCTATTTCGAAATAGGACTGTTCTCAGTGGGGACCTACACCCATATTTGACGTATGAAATGATAATGCAATGGTTTAAAATAGGTTGTTGAGTGTCAGCCCCTTGGACTTAGAAATGACCTGTGGATGTTGCAAATGCACAACCTTACTGTACCTTGACTACATGCCTCCATCCATTCCCTTGTACGATCTGCATTTCAGATTGCAGTGCCCATTCACCTTTGGATCAGCCCCTCTATTATTATTACTTATTTATATAGCCCCACAAATGGTCTGCAGCACTTCACAGAGAACATTAGTTCCATTCCCTATTGGAGCTACATACTAAGGTCCCTAACACATACACACATACACAGACTAGGGTTAATTTAGTCAGCAGTCAATTAACAACCAGTATGTTTTTAGTGCGTAGGAAGAAACCAGAGCACCCGGAGGAAACCCATGCAGACAAAGGGAGAGCATACAAACTCCACAAAGATAAGGCCTAGTCCTGTAACCGAACTCATGACTTTAACACTGTGAGACACAAGCGCTACTCACTAAGCAACCATACTGCCCTCTAACAACTGACACCCTAAGAATCTCCCCATTTAATGATAGCAGTAGCCCTGCACACATAAATACAATAGATTTTACCCATTAACTGCTGGCATGCTGTATTATTTTTATTATACATATATGTATTTTTTTTATTATACGTATATATTTTTTTATTATATATATTCCATGGTCTACTTTATACAAAATCTTTGTATATAGAACAGCTCCTCATTTACTTCAAAAGCCCAGATTTTATGCAGGGATTAATTGCAAATAAACCATCTATCGGTTACACAGTAACTTGGATTGGAGAAGTAACTCCAGGGTATGAAGCAACACAGACTTTTCATTTTAATATGATTAAAATGTTTTGTTCATGGATTGACAGTATTATTTTACAACCATGTGCCCACAGGCTTTTTAGTTTGTTTTTAGCGCAGCCTTTGATATTGTTAGTAGATTTGTAGTCTGGATATGCAGAATGTCTGAAGGGCTTTATTTAACGTATTGTGGTATGGGAATATGCTTTTCATGGAGTACTTTTTTTCTTTCTTTCTGAACTACATGCATTTTAGCTGCTGTACACAATTCTTTTTTGTGAGTTAAAAAAAAGTTTCAAACCACACTTCTTTGTAATATACGGTTGTTAATGTTCTTAAATACATTGATTTGATATCTGTGTTTTTGTACCTTATGGTATTAGCTATTATTTTACTTTTACATTCAAAACCTAAATATAATCATTTCCTTGTATATAGAACAGAAATAAAGAAAACTTTTTAAAATACTTTAATGAACAGCAATTTAGCAAAACTGCAAAATAGAAAGGTTTAGTGGGGGTGGTAGCTCTAAGAAATCTGTTTCCCATAGCTGTTATGTCTATTAACTCCACAGGTAAGTCAATGTAGAAAAGAAGGTGTGGTGGGGAAGAAGGTGCTGGTTACCATACAGGTGAATTAAAGCACCTAATCACAGTTCAGTTTAATCCTGGTGTCCACCTGTACCCCAAGTGAGCCTCAGATGAGAAGGAAGCTACAATGGCCCAGGAGGCAGCTGGATGGAAATGATCCTGGACACCATGCAGTAAAAGCGAGAGCAACAAGATTGCAGATGTCACAAAATAGAAGAAAAATAGGGAGAGAACCCTATCAAGACCAACCACTAAATAGTGCACTCCAAACCCAATATAAATATAGAAATTTGATAACAAGTTTATTGATGCAAATAACAATGGAGATTGTCCTCCATAAATTTTAAAATAGACAATAGACCTACATGAATCACAAGAACATAGATACTAAAAACATAGACTCCACTGCTCCAGATTATGCACATATTATATAGTGATCAAACAGGCATAAATTGCCAAAATATATTCCCTGCACTAAAAAAAGAAATCAAAGAAATAAACAAACAACCACCTCACGGTGGGACTTCACTCCACGTGGGAGCCGCTATCTGTCCTTACCTGAATGGCCATTCACTACTTTCACATAAGAAAAAACTCCAACAAGATAATTGAAGAAGCAGCATATGCACAAAGAGCAATTGTAGCAAAATGAGCAGGATATCAAGGCAACAATGTTGCATAAACACAGATTCCATCCATAGTAGGAAAGTGAAGCATGGACGATGGACCAGAATGTCCACAATAACAGAAAGATTGAGTGCGGGAGTCCGGAGCAGTGGCTCAGCAGACTGAAGATGTATCCAGCACTGCTGACGCGTTTTGGGTGTGAAAAGCCCTTTCTAAAAGTTGTGTGCCAGCTATCTCCCGGGTCATTGTAGCTTCCTTCTCACCTGAGGCTCACTTGGGATATGAGTACTGATTTCTTGTTTCATGTCAAGTTTGTTTGAACTCCCCATTGCCTTTGACATGTTTTTTACCGGGATGTTTTTTTTACTGTGTTGAGAACAATTATATAAGTGAATTTGTTGTATAGTGTGCACCTCATTTATTGTTATACCTTTTATTGTTACTAACTAAAATATCTGTTTTTACTATTTATCCCCACCACAGAAATATATTCTTCTTACAATCCATGACCAGACACCAGGATTGAACTGAACTGTGATTAGGTGCTTTAACTCACTTGTACTGTAACCAGCGCCTTTTTTTCCCCACCACACTATCCTCTCTACATATTTATATCCAGTTTTCAGGAATTGTATTAAATGAGCCACAAAATTGGAAAAATACTTAATAAAAATCTACAGCAAATGACTGATTCAGGGTGGTCTTTATAGGCTAGCTCCAGGTACCTACCACTCCCTTGGTTTCACTGGCCTTAATGCTAATGCCAATAGTGAAAATCTTAAATATTAATGTTGACTCTATTGAACTACAGTAACCAGTAAAAGTCACAATAACCTGTAGTAGCATAAAAATAAAAATAAATAAATAAAGGTCTCTATTTACAAAACCCATTGTACTTCATTTTGAAGTGAGAATGCCTGTTTTCACATTAAAACGGCATTATCACAATAAGATAATGGGATTTAAAAGCCATGGATCACCATGGAAAACTGCTTTTTTCATGGCAATCCATGTAAATACTGAATGTCTCTGCCGTCCAAACTTGCGAATGCGGGCCGGCACTTTGAATGTAAAACTCCGCTCCAACAACAATAACAATGGGCCAGATCCAAAACAACGCTTGTGAGCGAATTTACGCGTGGCGGAGACGTAAAATCGTCTTTTGGCCAGTACTGCGCATGCGCTCCATAGAAAATACGCACAATAACGTAGCGTAATTGTGAACGTATGGGCCATTCACGCATGTGTCACGTAAATACTTACGTGTGGGCGTGCCAATTTTACGTGAGTCCAAAATACGTCTGAAATATGTTAAGTAGGCGGGGGTTTGTATTTAAAGTGTACAGTATGGGCGTGCTTAGCTGCATAAATACGTGTTGCCCATACGTACGTGTGCGGATCACTGTGGTTACGTTGGCAAAAGTTAAGGTAGGGTTTGAAAAGCGTATCTTGACAAAATACGTACATTCAAGGGGTGTGCCAAGGGGAGTGTATAGAAATTACGCACACGAAAATACGCTACGCGAGTAAACGTACGGCAAACGTAGTTCTGGATCTACCCCAATGTCATCTCAGGATGGCGTTATTAATAGAATTCCAGTGGTCCCCCCATACACCCCCCTTTTCTTCCCCAAATAGTTGTTATTAGTTTATATGCAAGTGCAGGACTTTATTCACCCTTCATTTGAATGAAAAGCCCTGCAATGACCTTGCAAATCATCGCAGAACCTGGGGTGAGTAATAGTAAATTCTGTGAACGAAGCTGCCAGGCTGACAGTGAAGCTAAGCAAGCTTGGTTCAGCTACTTTCACTTAAAACTTTATGTTAAGTAAATTAAAGCACAAAATGAAAAAAAAAAAATAGTTTTACACCCAAAAAAATGTTAATAAAACACTAATTGGTAAGTTCATATTAACACCATCTTTATTATAATAAATTATTACTGCTGTTGACCTTAAAACTTCAAATACTTACAGCATTAGAAACAGCTTTCTTTAATGGAAAAACTGAAAAAAAATTATTGATATTTCCTTAAGGCAGAAAAATGAGATGGTAGCTTGGAATGCAAGTAGTAAATGACACCAGGAAGTGTCATGTAACTCCATACAAAGCATTATAATAGAATAGTAGACAGCTATGCGCAAAAACACATAAACCTTATGAATTAATAATTGATAAAGAGGATGTAAAATGTGAAAGTAAAGCAAATTGTGAGCAAAGTATAGATTAGGCACAATATTGTAGCTATACTATTGTTACTGACAACAGTAAAAGTTTAAAAAGCATACTGAACATCAAGTTGAAATAGTATTTTAATGAATGGCAGAAAAATTCACTTTCTGACAGTTCTTATATCACTTTTCTCAGATAATTTAAATGTTTAAACAAACATGTACATATATTTTCAAGTATATGAAATGTGTGAGAGTGTATAGATAAATAGAAAAGGTGCTTCCTGGACAAAAAAAATTAACACTGTGTAAACAGCAGGTCCAACATTCCAAACCAAACATAGCTGCACTTACACCTTTTTTTTCTTTTTTTTTTTTAGGGGAAAAACAATTGCAATTATAGACCTGAGCAAAACCATGTTGAACAATAAGGTGTGAAAACAAAATAAAGCTGGCCATACGTTGGAACGATGAACTATCCCCAGGGTTGCGGACTCTCTGAAATATCTGGGAGACTCCTGAAATTTGGGCATTTCTCCCAGCATCCTGGGAGAGCCGGCAAATCTCCCGCAAGTCCTGACCCCCTGTGAAATCACTAGAGTTACTAGGGATGGGCGAGGCTTGAAGACATCACCAAACCTCGCGAACCCCTGGAAAGCTAGTGATTATACAGGTGAAACTCGAAAAATTTGAATATTGTGCAAAGTTCATTTATTTCAGTAATTCAGCTTAAATGGCGAAACTAATATATTATATAGACTTATTACATGCAAACTGAGATATTTCAAGCCTTTATTTGCTTTAATTTTGTTGATTATGGCTTACAGCTTCTGAAAACCCCAAAATCAAAATCTCACAAAATTAGAATGTTACATGAAATAGAAAAAAAAAAAAAAGATTTTTAAATACAGAAATGTCAGCCCTATGAAAAGTATAATCATACATGTGTACTCAGAACTTGGCTTGGGCCCCTTTTGCACAAATTACTGCCTCAATGCGGATTGGCATGGGTGCTGTGAGCCTGAGACACTGCTGAGGTGTTATTGAAGACCAGGTTGCTTCAATAGCCACCTTCAGTTCTTATGCATTGTTCGGTCTCATGTCTCTTATCTTTCTCTTGGCAATGCCCCATAGATTCTCTATGGGGTTCAGGTCCGGCAAGTTTGCTTGCCAATCCAGCACAGTAATCCCACGGTCATAGAACCAGGTTTTGGTTCCTTTGGCAGTGTGCAGGTGCCAAGTCCTGCTGGAAAATGAAGTCACCATCTCCATAAAGCGTGTCTGCTGAAGAAAGCATGAAGTGCTCTAAAATGTCCTGGTAGACGTCTGCATTTACTCTGGACTTAATAAAGCACAGTGGACCAACACAGCAGATGACATGGCTCCCCAAATCAACACAGACTGTGGAAACTTCACACTGGACTTCAAGCATCTTGGATTGTGTGCCTCTCCATTCTTCCTCCAGACTCTGGGACCTTGGTTTCCAAATGAGATGCAAAATTTGCTCTTATCAGAAAAGAGGACTTTGGACCACTGAGCAACAGACCAGTTCTTTCTTTCTTTAGCCCAGGTAGAGGAGCGGAGGGTTAATTTATTTAACTGGAGCAGATAAAAACTCCTGGCGTGTGGGTGATGAGAGATGTCACTCACCATTTTGTTGTGTTTTGCTATTGGTCCATTGTATCAGAGGGGGGTGGAGTGGGAGGGGTAGATGAGTGGTCTGGTGAGGCTGTGTACATGACTGCCTCACTTCTCCTCTGGATTTGTGCTGCAGAGTCTGTGAACAGAAGATAAGTATTGTTATCTATTTTTATCATTTCTTATCTTTTTTCTTCTCTGTTTGCTTATCTCTTTCTTTTCTTTCCATTTTATTATCTGTCTCTTGCTGTCACTTTATCTCTCCTCTTTAACATCACCCCCCCCCCCCCAT
>WWET01007285.1:0-16394 GCA_011038615.1 Limnodynastes dumerilii
GATCTATGAATCCTGCAAGAAATAGAACATTCTGAAACTACTACATTCTCCCTCAGCAGACCTGACCTTACAGCATCCTTCCCAGCAGCAACTAATTTTGATACTCTAAAAGACCCAAAGAAAGCTAAAGAAAAGGCAATTTTGAGTAAATGGGCCTCAAATTGGTCAAAAGCCACACTATCAACCACATCTATGAATTTCCTAAACCTAGACAAACAACGATGAACAAAGAACGGACAAGACCAGGGGTAACAATACAGAACAGACTAACAGTACAAACAAGGTAACTCGCTCAAACAATTATACAGGAAATCCCCAAAGGGATACAAATACAGTCTCTCACGAATGGAAAGGGTTAATACAGAGAAGCATAAAACAGCAAGGACAAGAGATGGGATAACAGACAATAGGGTAACAGTCTGGAACAAGGCAGGGCAATGATCGGGCACTCAGTATCAGTATAAACAGCAAGAAGGCACAAGGCAAAGGGAGCAGACAGTAAGCTATAACCAGCACTGCTGCAATGGCAGTGGCATAATTTAAGGAAGTGAGGACCAATGAGAGCGCAAAGCCATTCACGCTTAATGCAACGAATCATCCGGCGTCCAGGTTGCTAGGAGACGCCCTGGACGCCGAGCCGACAGGCGGGGAGAAAGCGCATCCCAGGTTGCCTGGAGACGCCATACGCAAGTCCAGAGCGCGGGGAGAGAGCGTCAGGATGGCCGAACGGTGAGTTAATACATGCTGTCATGGCAATGCGGCGTGTGACATTACCATTACCCCCCCCCTTGACGAGGGGGTTAAGGAATCTCTAATGGCAGGCTTCTCTGGAAACTTGGAATGGAATTTTTAAGCATCTTGTCAGCATGTATATTCTCGGCAGGCACCCATTCTTTCATTTTAAAACCTAAAAGCTGCTAAAAAATGGTCTGTGTGGGGATATGCAAAAAGAAATGTAAATCAAACCACTAAAAAGCTCTAAGTCCTGCAGCACACCACTAAACACTGAAAGAAGCCCAACTCTAAGAAATAGTCAATAAAAGAAAAAGTGTCAGTGTTGGCGCTGGACAGCTAAGGGGGATGGGGTCAGATAATTATCTTATCTACGATCACATCCTCCTGGAGACGCCCAAACCAGTCTAATCTTGGAAGTTAAGCAGGAGTGGGCCAGGTCAGTATTTCAGTTGGGAGACCCCAAGGGAAGACCTGGTGTAGTAGAGTAGGGCATGAGGATCACGGCTAAGGCTATGTATATACAAATTACGATTAACTTGATTTTTAAGGTTTTAAATATGTATGTACCACACTAGCATGATGGTTTCCCAGATGTCATTTAACTTAATCATTTTTATGGGAGATTTTAATATTACATCTATTACATTTGTCTTGTGTTCATCTTCCACCCATTTTGAGGAAATTCATGATATTTGAAGTGTATGTATCAAGTCGAATCCTTATTGGTTTAGAGAGTGAGGACTACGATCAGGAGGGATGACCTAAGGAAGGTTTAGTGAGCCTACCGGCCGCAAACCATCCTCATATTATTCCCACTGTCCTTATTAGATATATCCAGTCCGCTCTCCTTCCCCCCCTCCTCTTTTTATCATAATCCCGTATTATAGTTAATATATTTTATTTATTTTATGGTAGGAAAGAAAATTCCTTTCCACAATTAATACGATCTTTTAGTTTTATTTTAGAACATAAATATCTTTGCCTTATGTTTGGAGGTATTCCATTTACCACTATGTATGAATTATTTAATATTAATTATCTAACAACGATGATTATATCTATTAGCACTTTCTATTCCTTATATGTATAATTATCCCATAAGCATATCCACTGTATGATATTTGTTTCATCACTTGCGATCACCCCACACCATTCCCAGCCCTCCCCTTAATATATCCACATTATCCCCAGTCTTCATGAGACACAGTTTTGATATATTTATATATGGTGAGCGATGTATGCATAATGTGTGGTGTGTGATCACCACACACCATTTCCAGCTCCTTCTTTCCACTCTATATGTTCACTTCACTCCTGTTCCAATGTGACACACTTTTGACACATTTATTTATTTATATATAAACATAAGGTATCAATCCTACAACATGAACTTAACCTTGTATGATGTTATGCCATTAATTCTGTACAATTTCCCTTAATATATTCACATCATCCCTAGTCCTTATGAGACACAGTTTTGATACATTCACATATGGTGTGTGATGTATGTACAATATATGGTGTGTGATCACCACACACCATTCCTTAGCTCCGTTTTTCCCCTTAATACACTCACGTCACTCCTTGTTCCAATGAGACACATTCCTGACACATTTATTTATTTATTTATTTATTTATTTATTTATATAAACATAAGGTATCAATCCTATAACATGCATTTAACTCTGTATTATTTTATGTCATTAATTTGGTATATACACATTTTTTCGTTTTGTACATTTTTATGTTATTTTTATTTTATAATATGAGCTTGATTTTAGGCGGTTTATGTCATCATTTCATTGTTATACATCTTATGTGGTAATTGGCTACATAATTGCTAGTTCTACATGGGACGCTGAATTTTTAGATCTTTCAGGAGGTTTAAGTACATTTAGGATAGTATAGGGAGACCGCAGCCCCAAGAGAATTCATCCACATCTCCGGAGGATCTACAGCCCCTCATTATTTGGACTCACCTGAAAACTATCACAAACAGCCTAAATATACGGCAACCTACAAGCACCTGGTTTTGACACTTGAGAAAGGGCTCCCCGCCCGAAACGCGTAGTGAATCCAGGCAGCAACCCTTCTCCTGTCTCCTCCTGCTCCTGCTGACGATCGTTACCGTGGACATCGCCGACGCCTCCCGGGAATCAGACGTCGCCTCCGGAACCTTATCAGCAGCCGCGTGGACTTGCCAGAGGGAAGTGGACACTTTTATTTATCTGTTTTGTTGAATTTGATTCATGCATTAAAGATGTTTTGTTTACTTTCTGTCTCCATTTAAGGATCTCTGAAAGGATTTCCCTCACAGATTCCTTTAGCTGCGGTCTCCCCAAAGTACTTTCAATATACCCTTGGACGATCCCCGCTGTGGGACTCATCCTATTTACCTTTTGTGTTTAATTAGCTGATCACTGCAGGATTGAACTATTTATGTCTCCTTAATTTAAAGTTTATTGATGGAATTATTTTATTGGTTATATAATTTTCTGGATCCAAGTTTTAATATTGTGACACCTATTGTAGGATTTTTATTCATTGTGCAATTGTTATATATATTTGTTCCTCCTTTACCACCAATTGTTCCTATTGTTCCTATTTTTGACACCTCTTGTGGGATTTTTTATTCATTGTACAATTGTTACATATCTTTATATTAATTGTTCCCCTAGAAAACAGAGGTGAATTGTTGAAATTTGTCCAAAGCCGCCAGCGCAATCTCATCCATGTTATAATAGAGGTCTACCCTGTCTATCCACTCCCTTACTGAAGGAGGGGAGGTAGATTTCCAGTGTACGGGGATTACTGCAATTGCCGCGATCGCCACGTTGCTCAAGTGGCGCAAAAGGGAATTTTTGTATGAGGAGATGGGGGAGGGGTCAAAAGCAAGAAGCCAGAACTCCATTCTAATAGAGATTTCATCACCCACAAGATGTCTAGCAGTGTCTATAACCAGTCTCCAAAAGGGTTTTATAAGAGAACAATCCCACCAAATGTGAGAGAAGTTTCCACTAGCCAACCCGCATCTCCAGCACAAATTAGAGGAGTTTAAGAAAATTTGGTGTAAATGAGTTGGGACCATATACCACCGGGAGAGCAATTTATGATGAGTCTCCACTACTGAGAGGCTATAAGAGGAGCAGTGTATTTTTTTTTTTAATTGTCTCCCAATCGGATATCTTGAGGGGAGTAGCAAGTTCCTTGTTCCAAGTTTGCAAAAATGTATGTTCTGTAGAAAAGGACAGGGTGGGGAGAAGTCTATACAAAATGGATACTACATGATGTGGGGGAGAAGGCTGGGAGCACAAAGATTCAAATTGGGTCTCCGCTCTAGTAAAATCAGCCGCATGGGGGGCTGTCTGGATAAAATGTCAAAGTTGGAGGTAAGTCCAGTGCTCTCTGCGGGTAAATCCATGTTTGTCTACCAGACTCTGGAAAGGCAGAGGATCCACAGAACCCACCAGCTGGCTCGCTCTGAATATCCCTACGTCAGACCATGTCTTAAGGAAAGGAGAGGAATTGGCAGGGGGAAAATGAGGGTTATAGATGAAAGGAAAGAGAGGAGAGGAGTAGTTTGTCGAATGCATCTGTTTAGTTAGCTTCCTCCAAATTGTTGGAGTGGGGCCAATCGTCGGGTGAAGGGGAGAAGGAATATTAGGGAGCCAAGGGGTTAAATGGAGAGGGATGTGAAAGCTAAAGTTTTCCACCTCGACCCACTGCTTCACACTTGATTGTCTGGTCCAATCAATCAATCGGCTTAAATGAACAGATTCATAATAAGTACGAAGATTTGGAAGCTGTAGCCCACCATTCTCTTTTAATGCATACATTGTGTTTTGGCAACAATGGGGCCTCTTGTTCCTCCAGATAAAGCCCTGGCTAAGGGACTGATACTCCAGAAAAAAGCGGGTCAGGACATGTATAGGGATAGTCTGTAATAAATATAAAAGCTTGGGCAGGACATTCATTTTGTTGATCCGGCCAAGCCAGGAAAAATTTAGGTGACCAGGCGAGCAGGTCCGTTATGATTTTGGAAAGCATGTGGGGGGAATTTTTTCCATATAATTTATTAGCTCTGCGGTAATATTATACTATGTATAGCCATGTGCAGACAAAATTTCAGTAAACAAGGAACAGGGGTTAAAACGATCTAATGATCTTAAGTAACTTATAGCAAACTTATATCTTAATATCTTAATTAAGATTGCCAGCCAGGTTAAAGTGAGGCAGGAGCTATGTTCTTGGGGTGTTCCCATTCCGCCAGGGTAAGTGGCGGTATGTTCAGAGTATTACAGAAATGCGTTAGCTCTGCTGGACTCCATAGTGTAGCCGATTTCCCTTCATGAGTAGCTTGGATGCTAAAAGGGAAGCCCCACCGATATTTAATATCTTGCTTCCGGAGAGCCTCGGTCAGGGGACGTAAATTGCGTCTCTTCTGTAGAGTTTGCCAGGAAAGGTCCTGAAATATTTGAACCGAGTGTAGCTCAAACTGCAGATTCTCCTTCCTCCTGGCTTTTTGTAGGATTTCCTCCTTTACATTGTAGAGGTGAATACGGCATAAGATGTTGCGGGGTTGGGCTTGCGCTGGTCCTCTTGGTTTGAGAGCCCTGTGGTCTCTATCAAAGACAATTATGTTATCTGGGTGTGCTTTTAGAACATCATTGAAAACTTTAGTCAGGACTGTCTCTATGTTGCCAGCCGGGATATCCTCTGGTATGCCACGAACCCTGAGGTTGTTGCACCTTCCTCTATTGTCCAGGTCTTCCAGGTGGTACTGGAATTCAGCTATAGCCGTTGATTGGTCGCTTATGATGGCATGCAGCTGAGTGATATGTTCAGCCTGGTCAGCTTGCGCCTCCTCTACTGATGTTACTTTGGAGGCAACTTGAGAGATGTCCGCCTGTAGAGAGAGTGTTATATTATGAAGTTTTTCCAAGAGGAGGGTTTCCAGTTGCTGGATATCTTGCTTGGTAGGGAGAGAGTCAAAGCATCTAAGTATTTCATCAATGTCCTTGGGAACCAGTGAGGGTGGGCTCGAGCCTGAAGCGGGGAAGGGAGGACCGGGCATGTCTGATGGGTTTCCGGGGGAAGACGGGAGTCACTCTGGCAGATAGCAAAGTTAGCAGCACTTAGAAACGGAGTGATGTCCGAATGAGAAGTGGAAAACTTGGATTTTTCTGGCGTCTTCCTCAGAGAACCCCTCTTCCCCATTAGAGGTATAAGATAGTGCCCGAAGAGAATGTAGAGGTGTGTCACAGCGCAGCAGTTGACAAAAGGTCTACTACCAAATCATGGCATGCGGAGAGGTCATTAGATACGTTGTCTGCCTAGTTAAGTGAGGTCATGTCGTAAATATCTTACGTTGCTGGGGGGGAGGCAGCCCCTTGCTCAGGGGATGGGTTAACTCAAAAGTTCAATAAAATAAGAACTTTAAAATAGACCACACCTGACCACTGCAGCAGTAAAGTGATACAAGGGGATGACCACTTTCCCCTAATCTGCCAAACCAATTTCTCCCACAAAGTGGGACTAAATAGTTAGATCGTAAAACAATGTAAGATCACCTTTAGAACTATGCTGCGGTCCTGAATGTTCTTTCAAATGTCTCTTTTTCTTTTTCTTTCAACACATGTATTTATAATGTCCTTCTTCTCCTTTCAGATTTCGGTGTGAACTTTTAAGATGCCGTCCTCTCTGTTCCTCCCACTCGCGTCCGCATGTGGAGAAATTAATGAGAGGACAAGATCATAGCGCAACACGACTTTCACAGAATATCAACTGTAGACTATTGCACTTACATGAAACTCTTCTTGATGTAATGTGAAATAAATGATCTTTCAAAAGCTTCCTCCTCCTTCTTATGTTGTTTCTTACTTCCACTCAATAATCATGTAAATACAATAGAGAGAAATTCTGTGTAGTCCTTTACCACTCTGGAGCGCAACGACAGGACATGTACTTACACTCTTCTCTTCCTATCTTGCATCAAAAGCCCATCTAACGTTGTTTGTGCCTCCTGAAGTGTCTCTATCCAGTAAGACTCCTCCTCATATAGAGAAATAGAAGACGACAACCCCACATGTGCAGTATATTTGGACCAACCGATTATAGATACAATAAAATATACACACAGAGCACTCCTCTTGAGTGTATGCCTCTCTACACAATATCCCTCGGGTATGACCTCAACTCCTTATGTCCGTCCAATCAGCTTCCTATGGGGTCTCTATCCAGGGCCCTAGTTCTCACACGGAGTTAAAACCAAAACCAAATGGTGCAGTACGTCAAATCCCACAAGGTCAAAGTGTGATCAAGTTGCACTTACAATAGAATCCTCTTGTATGTATGCCCTTCAATACATAAATGCTCTCCTCAGATATTTAAAATCCGCTGTCTCCATTCAGCAACAATGGCCAAAAAGAGTTCAACTCAAATCACATAAATTTATTTTCCAAAGTGGTGGACCTTATTCTTCCTAGAAATCCTTCAAAGTGTATAAATTCACCAACCCAGCCATATTAGTTCTAATTTTTTATGTTGTACAGGCTTTTAAAATAATAAATAAAAAACAATACAACAGCCAGCAGGGTGCGTGTCCCCCAGACACTCTGGTATAACTAAACAGCCTTTAAACATTAAACATTAAACCATATCACCAGGACCGAGTATCTCATGGAGACATCTAAAAGTTCAAAAAAGTTCTTTACCAGACCGTTGATGTGGATCTGCTCCACTGCTGTTATCAATGACCACCAACGCGTTTCTACAAGTTAATTTCTTTCTCAAGGTATAACATTCTATGACTGGGGCGTTCCTTTTAAGGTGAGTTTAATCAACGTCATTATCCTGCTGCCTGCCGTGACATTTGCTAAAACCATTCTTTTACCGCTTTCACATCACCATCCCAGAAAAACCCAGTATTTTGTACCCAGGACTTTTTTGGGAGCAATGCCATGTGTTCTCATAACCACGTTATAAGTCCACCAAAAACACAGGAAATTCCCGGGTCTGTCCCTTTCACATTACCAGGAATTTCCAGTGTTTTAGTGGATTTTTAACGCTGCACAGCATGCTGATGCTTGTAGTTCTACAATCATCAGCATGCCCATGGATGGCAGGGCATACTAGCTCCTGGAGAACCACAAGTGCCAGCATGCCCTGTCACCCGTTACAACAACACACAAATGCATAGCACCTAGCACCTTAATAAAATATAGGGCCGGCCCCACCCCTAAAAAAAATACTACACATTTAATGCCCCCCTATAAAGAATACATTACATGTACCAACCGCAAAATTTTGAAAAAAAATTTACCGCTAATTGTTTAATGTAAAAAATAATAAAAAGAGTCACAGTCTGCACTCATCTTACCGGCCCAGGGGTAATCAGAACCACTGGCAGGCACTGCTTGTTCAACCTCATCCAGAGGGATAGCGCACCGGAACGCGCAGCAAAATCACAGCATGTCACAGGACACACAATGAAGCCTGCGGCGATCACATTGACCCTACTGTTACCAATACACTTCCATTGTTACATGGCACGCTGACATTTGTAGTTCTTCAGGCACTAGCATGCCCTGCCATCCCTGGGCATGCTGATGATTGTAGAACTACAAGCTATACTTGCCAATTTTATTTTTATTTTATTTTTTTACGCTATCCAACGCTAGAAACAGATTTGTTTACTGTTGCCATAGCAACAGAAGACTAATCTGAGCCAATCGGGAGGCAAAATGAAAGACCCGGGTTGAAAACAATCCTGGCGCTTTCACATTGCCACCCTTCTCGGGTTGAACACGGGAAAAACACTTTTTTTTCACGTGTTCAAGTCCTGGGTCTCTTGACCAGGGTCTACCGGAAGTGGTGGTTTCACATTACCACCAAAAACCCGTGTTCTTGATAATAATGTATTAGTTAAACATTAAAATCCATAAATATCATTCTAAACCATACTTCCTCCTTAGAGTCAATTTCCTACAGTCAAAAAAAACCTCCTTCCAAAATACAATAAAGCAGTGCAAATTTGTCTTTTCTCTTAAAGGGCTAATGTGATCATCAAATGAGCAGTGCAAATTTATCTTTTTCATTAAAGGGCCAGTGTAATCATCATAATTGTATTCATTATAGTGTTTCCTCCATAATCTTTAAAGTGAGCAGTGCAATTATATTTATAAAAAAAATCTTTAAAGGGCTATATCTATTGCTTAATGTAAAATTAATTCAATTTAAAGTGACAGTGCCGATAAATAATAATAAAGGTGTAATTCAAATATACTTAGAACACTCCAAGGTGTCCGTGTAGTTCCATATTCTTAAAGTGACAGTGCAGCTTCATACCTTTAAAAGTGACAATGTAGCTTCAATTCTTTACATATGACTCCTAAAACCAAAAACAAATATTAAAACACCAAATCATGTTAAAAACCATTTCAACTCAAAGAGACTATTAAGACCTTCTGGGACTAACGTTCCCAGTCTAAAAATCAGCTCCATTTCTGCCTTAGCGACCTCTTCCTGTTTTCTATCATTTCTCCAGCTTCCTTCAACTCTTTTAATGCCTATTATACCCTTAATCCCTTTGCTATTACATTCATGCTTCTCCTTAAAGTGCTGGAACAGGGGGTGGGACAATTCTCCTTTCTTTATATTGTTCAAATGCTCTCTCCACCTTTCCTTTAATTTCCTAGTGGATCTCCCCACATAGATCCTAGAACAAGCACATTCCACTAAGTACACACAGTTCTTAGTATCGCAGGTATAAAATTCTTAATTTCCTGCTGTTTACCTGTCCTTGGATTCGTGTAGGAGCTGATTTTAGAGTTCTTCATCTTTACATTTCTGCAGGTTACACAATTCCCACAGCGATAAAAACCTTTGTTTTGTATGTTCACTAATTTCTTGAGCTTGGTTATTACACTCCTTACTACGGCATTTTTTATGTTCCTAGCCCTTCTATAAATGAATTTCGATCTTTCTCCTATGACTCCTTCTAGTTCTGCATCATTTCTTAATAGCCCCCAATGTCTTTTCACAATTTTCTCAATTTCCTTATAATTTTTATTATATTGAGTGAAGAATGGTACTCCTCTCTCTTTCAATTTTGTCCTTCCTTTTTCTTTCAATAGCTGGGATCTTTTCTTCTTTTATGCCTTCACCATGGCGTCCTCAATTTTCTTCGGGTCATACCCTTTCTTCCTGAACCGTTCTTTTAGTTCTTCACCCTGAGTTATGAAATTTTCTTTATCTGTACAGTTTCTTTTAATTCTTACGAACTGGCTGAACGGTACTGAATCCAGCCAGTTCGGATGGTGACTGCTCTCCCGTGGGATTAAGGCATTAGCGTCCGTAGGTTTCCTAAAACCTTTTTGTTTTCAAACTATTGCCCTCCTTCTGAATTACCACATCCAGAAAATAAATCTCTTTTTCTTCTATTCTAAAACTCAGGTGGATATTTAACCTGTTTGAATTTAGATATTGGCAAAACTCATCCACACCATAAAGACATCATGGATGTACCGTTTGTACACCTTGAGATGTCTCTCAACTAGGGAATGATTTTCAATAAACTGCTCCTCCCACCACGCCATAAACAAATTGGCATAGCAGGGGGCAAATTTGGTCCCCATTGCTGTCCCAGTTCTTTGGAGAAAAATTTCCTCCTTAAACCAGAAGAAATTATTCTCCAAGATGAATCTGATTCCTTCCTTGATGAATTTCTTTTTAATTCTCTTCTGTGTCACTCTTTCCTAATTGCCCATTCTATTGCTTCTATACCTTGATCGTGATCGACGATTGTTTAAAGCGAACTTACGTCCGCCGTTATTATGTATGAAAACTCTTTCTCGAAGCTTCTTAAGGTTCGTAACAGATGTCCAGTGTCTTTCAGGTAGGCCTTAATATTTTTCATTAGTGGTTGAAGTAGTGAGTCTATCATTTCAGACAGATTGGCCATGATAGAATTCACACCTGACACTATAGGTCTACCTGGGGGGTCAACTAGTGACTTGTGCACCTTCGGTAACACATAGAAAACCGGAATATCCGGATTTTCATTCATCAAGAACTCCTTTTCCTTTGCTGTTATTGTATTATTATTGTGAACTATGGTAATCCATTCTCTCAATTTTCCTAAAATTCTTTTACTCGGGTCACCCTTCAATTTGTTATATACATTTCGATCCTCCAACTGTCTATAACATTCTTTCACATAACTAACCTTATCCAAAACCACTATACTGCCTCCTTTATCAGACGCCTTAATCACTATGGGCCGTATTCAGAGCTCTGGCCGCATTGCAATTAAGGCCGGAGTTTTGAGAAATGTGCTACTGGGCATGCGCAGTAATTTCATAAAGTAATCTACGTTACTTCTTGCAATGTAGATTGCATATACGGGGTCTTTGCGTATACGCGGTATACATTTCTCAAAACTCCGGCCTCAATTGCAATGCGGCCGGAGCTCTGAATACGGCCCGTTGTCCTCATTTTGTTTCAATGATTTTAGCGCCTCTCTTTAATTCCTTACTTAAGTTATTCTTCTTATTCCTACTAAAATCTAATTTATCTAGATCTTTCTTTACTAGACCTGTGAAGGCGCAGATCCATTAGCCTTTCAGGTGTTGTGGAAAGAATTTCGATTTTTTTCGGAAGGTTTTCTTTCCTTCCTCAGGGACTTTCTCTTCCTCTTTTTAAAAAACTTCCTCAGGGTCAATCCCCTCACAAATTTCTGAAGTCCTAAAAACATGTCAAATTTGTCCCCTTTTTCCGTGGGGGCAAATTGCAAGCCCTTTCCTAACACTTTTTTCTCTCCTTCTGACAATATATGTTTGCTCAAATTAAAAATTCTTACCTGTTCTCTTGTCTGATCTACTTTAGGTATTTTTATTCTTTTAATCCTTTCAACTCTTTAGTTTCTTGACTAATTTCCCTCTTCTTTTTCCTTTTCTCTTACCCCCCTTTATCCAACTCTTGGATGCTGGGGGTTCTACCCTAAAAAATAACCTCTACCTTCTCCACAATAATCCCGATCTAATCGTAATCTTTCCTGTTCTCTTTCTATCCTTTCTTTATCACTTCCTCTGATGTCGTCTCATCTAAATTTATCATAACCCTCCCATCTTTCTCATTCTCTCCTACCATCTATCCTATTCCAGGGGTATGAATCATAATGTTGTCTATCGCTTCTGTCTCTATCCCTCCGGGGATCTAGATCTTCTTCTCTCCAGGTGACTGTACTCTCTTCTCCGCGGGGTTCTTCTCTCCCTATTAAGGGATCTGTTCTTTGGAGTTCTCCTTTCCCTATCTTGGGACCTATTCCTTAAAGTTCTCCTCCTCCTATCTTGGGCTCTATTCCTAGAGGTTCTCACTGATCTTTTCCTATTGGTCTTAGTGGTGTTTCTATCACCCCTACTCCGTGATCTCCCTCTTTCATAACTATGTCTAATTATCCCTTCATCCCTTCTTTCTTCTCTACTTTTGTTCTATTCTTTAGGTCCCCGTTCATGTGTTTGTCTGGGTATCTCTTTCTTTTTATCTCCTTCTTGTTTCCCTCTTACCTTATAATCCTTATTTCCTTCTCCTTTCTCTCCCTCTCTGTCTCTTTTCCTGTTGCCTTCTTGAACCACATTCTTAGCAGATGTCCTTTCATCTTTTCTACTGTTCTCTTTCCGACCCTTATTCCCTGCCTCTTTGTTGTTACTAACAATTTTGTAATCCTGTTTGTTACTTTTCCTTCTCCTCTTTTTGTCTCCTTCTTATTCGTCTCATTTTCACTTTCTATCTCACTATTTAGACTATTTAGAGAACTCATTGATACTCCCAGTTCTTTATGCAAACAAATTAGATCTTTTATTTCTACCTCACTCTCAATTCTATATTCATTCCCAACTTTCTTTCTCTCCTCCAGATTCATATATTGTGTGCCCGTAATGTAGTCAATTTTGTCCCTTTTATACTTTTTGCACTTCTTGTCTATTATAAATTTTTCTCTTTTTTTCAATTTATATGCTATTTTCTCCTCCATCATCTTGACTTCTTCTAATTCTGTTCATGGGGACACAAGAGACTGTAATTCCTCTATTTCCAAAGTTCTCAATTCCTTTCTTCATTCTTCTACTATCAATCTCATTAATTCAAAGGAACAGTTGTTTAAGGCTTTATACCATCCTTGTGTGAATTCCACAGATTTAGCATCAAACGCACAGATTTTTCGGAATCTCAGCCCTCTCGGTACAATCCCATCTGCCACGTATTTCTCAAAGGTAACGGTTTCCCACCAAATTCTATTCTCTCTTAACAATACCCTTTCTAATCTCTACATCACCCCTTCTATGTCTTCATCTGTAAAATCTTTGTTTCCTCTAAAGACCTGATCTATTTTTTCTTGTCTTGTTTCCCTGTGTTCCCACATCCTCCTCCAATGATGTGTGCACCTAAAGCTCTAATGTGGTTGGTAAATTGATGTAAAGAGTAAAACTCGCTACTTCAAAAACGAGAATATCAATAAAATAAGAACATTAAAATAGTGCACACCTGACCACCACAGCGAGGAACAGAGAGGACGGCATCTTGAAAGTTCACACCGAAATCTGAAAGGAGAAGAAGGACATTATAAATACAAGTGTAGAAAGAGAAAGAAAAAGAGAAACTTGAAAGAACATTCAGGACCGCAGCGCGGTTCTAAAGGTGATATTACATTGTTTAACACGAAAGTTTGTTCCCCCCTAAGAGCTCAGAAGGTGGTGACAAGCAGTAAACACTTTGAAAGACACCTGTAACTGGAAACTTGCAAACTCAGTCCATAAGTGATTCCCAGGTGATTGACGCCCTCTGATGGAGTATATGAGGAATGACTCTCCAGAATATAATAGGAAGATATATAGAAAATCTATGAAAACTATCAAAAGCTATATAAAGCTCAGCTCAAATTTGTGTTTGGGTGGAAGAGATTCTCGGCAATTGAGTGGCAGACAGGAGAAAAAGCTGGTACCTGGATGGCCAGGGAGAGGATGAGAGCACACTCCTTGCAACTTTAGTGGCCCCAAGGGGGGTACTGATGTGGGACTAGAGGACTGACAATCGGCAAGTGTAGAGAAGAGAAGATATGGAACTAACTCAGCCCACCCCACTATCGTCCAGAGCTACCAGCAACTCCTCAGTCCCAGCGTGTATGGAAGAATCCGGAGCACAGGGAAATAGAGAGCAGGAGGGGAAGTCTACCTCCCAGATGGATTCAGCAGGTGTTCATGGGGAACCGCGGGCACTTCTCAGACTGCCCATCCAGATCACCTGTAAGGCCAGAGAGCAGCGGCACTGGAGCAGAGGGAGAGACAGGTGCCAGACTTCACACCGCAGGATTGCCGACCACGAGCCGCACCAGAGGCCAGAGATCCAAAATGGCGGCGGTTCTAATTAAGGTATTTTATATGTATTTATTTCCCTGTCTTTCCTAAGTGGAAAAGAGAAAATGACTGAATAGCAGGACATTCAATTAGAAGACATTCAGCTCAGGACTTCCACTAGAACCTTTCCTGGTTTTTAAGTAGCAGTTTTTTAGAGCTACCAGCAACTTCTCAGTCCCAGCGTGTATGGAAGAATCCGGAGCATAGGGAAACAGAGAGCAGGAGGGGAAGTCTACCTCCCAGATGGATTCAGCAGGCGGTCAGGGGAAACCGAGGGCACTTCTCAGACTGCCCATCCAGATCACCTGTAATGCCAGAGAACAGTGGCACTGGAGCAGAGGGAGAGACAGGCGCCGGACTTCACACCGCAGGATTGCCGACCACGAGCCGTGCCGGAGGCCAGAGATCCAAAATGGCGGTGGTTCTAAATAAGGTATTTTATATGTATTTATTTCCCTGTCTTTCCTAAGTGGAAAAGAGAAAATGACTGAATAGCAGGACATTCAATTAGAAGACATTCAGCTCAGGACTTCCACTAGAACCTTTCCTGGTTTTTAAGTAGCAGTTTTTTAGATGCTTAATCTGACTTACTGAGTAAGAAACCAGTGCTTCTTGCCCCACCATGTATTTCCTATTGTTATCTTAGAATAGCTGTGTCTGTGCCCCACTGAATGTCTATTTGTACATTTATATCTAAATAACCCTATAATATGTGTTATTGCACATAGTTATTGATAATACTGATAATATTGTTTTGCTCTAGACATTTGTGACTGAAACAAAAATTCTGAGTAAATTCTGTACACTAGCCTCTACATCGGAAATGAGCATCTTAGCAAAATCCTTTTTATACAAATACAAAAGGGGATTTACAAGTATTTATGTTGTAATGAAACCACATTCAGACCTAGTAACGACAGAGTACTTACACATTCAGAATATCAGTACTCAATGAAAGCAGAATGTGCATTCAGCAACGGGTCTAATACACATTGGATTGCAGTATGCCCAATGCTAGGGTGTTCTCTGACTGCTGAGTGTGACGAAAGCTATGAGTACAAAGTCTACACATAGTGGCTGCGGAGAGATATTTTAATAATGCTATGAGTGCTTGACTAAGCCCTTGCATATGACCCAGAAGTACAAAAGCAATCCTTATGCACAGGGCTGTGTTTGCAAAAGTTAAGGTAGGGATCTGGACTTGTAAACTCTGTAAATGGGCCTGATCCAGAACTACAATGTTGAGCTGTGCGTACTAATGCACAACGTAACATCTATACACTTTCCGTAACACTCCCCTGGTCCTGGCGTAATTAAACTCTGTTACGCTGGCTGAAGGCTACTCTAACTTCAGCCGGCATAACAGAGTGTAATTATGCCCGGACCGGAGCGTAATTTAGAAACCCTGCCCTCCCTGTCTCATTTCACTACCTCCCCCACCTTCATTCCCTAACTGTAGTGTAGTTACGGAGAGGAACGCCCCTTCAACCATAACTACGCTACAGTTAGGGAAGCCTGATCCTGCCTTCAGAAATTCCCTAACTATGCCAGGCAACATCTGCCCGGCGCATGCGCAGATCGGCTAAACAGCCAATCTTACGCACGGCGGCGGGCATTGTTTAGGAACAGCCCCTCTTCGGTAAGACATACTGAACCACAATTTAGATTATCAAGGTTTTTATTTTATTTTATTCTTTGCTCCACAAGTTGTGGTTCAATAGATCTGAACGAGGAGACAAAGAGCCAGAATTACTAAGCTGTGGGTTTAGAAAAGTGGAGATGTTGCTCATAGCAACCAATCAGATTTTATATCTCACTTTCCTATTACATACTAGAGAATTTAAGCTAATATCTAATTGGTTGCTATGGGCAACATCTCCACTTTTCCAAACCCACAGCCTAGTAAATCTGGCCCAAAGCGTCACTATCTATATTGTCACAGCTAGACACAGGTTTTGGTATGACGGTCGCATATACTGTCAAGTGATAGAATGTGTTGATTTTATTCAAGCAGTATAGCAAAGGTTAAAATGTATGTTGTTTAACATCAGACATTCAAAACAATACCAAAGCCTTATCTGGATTATTTTAATGTTGCTGGGATTACTTCGGTGCCAGGATGATTTATGTTCAGGATATATATGTACCAGGATTTAAGTAAAATAATTCTGTCAGGATATAATATGACAGAATTTTATCTTTGTAGGTCTTTAGAATGTGTCAGGATTTTAGCAACCAGTATAATTTCCA
>WWET01007286.1:5426-21353 GCA_011038615.1 Limnodynastes dumerilii
GTCTTACATGTCCTGGCAGTCAGATAGTACGACCGTATTATCAGTATTGTCATTTTACATATGTTTTATATTTTAACAGTGCATCATATTAAGTAGCTCTTCACAATTTTACACACGTCAACCTCTGCCGCATTACAGTCTAATTCCCTAACAAACAAGCACACATACACACATATACACGCTAGGGGTAATATTTGCCTCGTGCAGTATGACATTGTGGGCGGGTCAGGAGAAGAGCTTGGGCAGGACGCGGCGGAGCTTATTTGCCGCGTTTTCGGGCTCCAAAACAATTGCAGCTATGATAATATACCTCACATGTATTACACACATTGGAAACCCCCCTTTCAAAATCCTGCGTTTGCCACTGCAGCATACTTCTGAATTCTGAATTACCTCTAATTTTTTTTTGTTAATAGTGATTTAGGGCCAGATCCAGAGCTACAATGTTACACTGAGCATTCTAACGCTCATCGTAATATCGCAGCACTCCCCTAAAACTCCCCATTGTCCAAGCGTATTAACACTCGCTTATGCCAGCTGAAGGCTACCCTAACTTCAGCCAGCGTAAGCGAGTGTAAATATGCTGGGATGGCGGCGTTAAAATACAAACGCCGCCCTCTCAGCCTCATTACCCTACCTCCCCCGCCTTACTACACTAACTGCAGCGTAGTAACGCTGGGGAACGCCCCCTCCATCATTACTAAGCTGCTGCTATGGACGCCTGATCCTGGATCAGGCCCTTAGATACCAAAAAGTACTTGAATTATAAAAGTGCACTATGCATAATGATAAGTGTATGGCTTTGTACTTATTGGCAGAAGTCTCTTCCCCAGTCAGATGGGCATAATATTTGTCTTCTATTATTCATAATTCATAACAATTGTCTCTGTCTTCTAATTGCATAAGGATAGCATATTTAAAAGACCAGTGCAGATCAGTTCCATGGCTGACAAATTATGTAAATAATTCTGCAAACTTTTGACTTTGCATGAGCTTTAATGAGATCTGACTAAAATGTAGTTCTCCAGGTGTTGTGAACTGTCAGGATACTCTAATAACATTTGCATACTTGGCAAGGCATGCCTCGCTATACTCTAATAACATTCGCATACTTGGCAAGGCATGCCTAGCTATACTCTAATAACATTCGCATACTTGGCAAGGCATGCCTAGCTATACTCTAATAACATTCGCATACTTGGCAAGGCATGCCTAGCTATACTCTAATAACATTTGCATACTTGGCAAGGCATGCCTAGCTATACTCTAATAACATTTGCATACTCGGCAAGGCAAGTCTAGCATGCCTTGCCAAATATGCGTATGTTATTAGAGTATCCTGAAAGTTCACAACACCTGGAGAACTACATTTTAGTCAGATCTCATTATTATGAATTATGAATAATAGAAAACAAATATTATTCACAGGTTTACAACATATGGGGGTACACCACTATAAAAGCACTATGGAACCACTACAGCAGCTATGTACTTAAGGCGTCCAACCCTTATGTGAAGCCAAAAACAGTGAGAGAAATAGTACAGAGAAGCACTGTGGGTTGTGTTTAAAAATTATTTTTCACAGATGCTAAAAGACAACTTGTGGCATACAGGTTAATGCAAATATGGAATCGCAAGTTCTTTAAAATTAAGTCTCTTTTCCAATAACTTGCATCAACCAAAAATCAGATTTGATCCTTGTATGCTTAATCCCAAAGTGTTAACCAGGAGGATGTAAAAAGTCTGCACAGTCCAGAAGACACCCCGTATAGGAGGTCCAGGTAGTGGGAGAATGGAGCAGGCCTTGGATATGAGCAAGAACACTGAAGAGAGAAAAGTCGGGAATGGTCTGTGAAGATAGGATCACTTAATGCGTTTTTTGAGAAATGGCAGAGCTCCCAAAAGGCGTCAAGTGACCCTATCTTCAAGCATAGAGGTATAGATGACTTTAATATAAATGTACAACCAGAGGCTAAATACAGGCATTCTTACTTATTCTTACTTATACTGTATATTGTTTAAAGCAGTTTCCTACTTATCTACTCGCTATGTCTATTTAGAACTGACTTTCACAAGTGATTAACACATAAAATCACATTATCAGCAAATTAAATATTGTGAGATTTTTGTGCATTTATTTTACTGTTACCCATTGTAACCAAACATGGTTGGAATATTTGCATTTTGGTGCTGCAAAACTGGCCTTAATGGTTCTGGTTTTGTGCTTTGGATTTGGGACCTGGGTTAAAATATAAAATCAAATATTTTTAAAAATTAGTTTAGTCCTCCACTAGCATTAATCTCATTAATCTTCATGTGCTGTAATTTACAGTCTAGTTACTCTGTTTATAATGCCTATCATATAAAATATATCTGAATGCTTTACTTTTGAATAATGTTAATAATAGGATACCTTTTATTCTAGGACGGTCTTTACATGCCACATAACTCAATGGCAACACCAGTTCGGCCCTTTTCTCTGCTAGAAGTGAAATTCATGTATTTTGGCATGACAGACCATAGCGTACAAATTGCTAGCAGGCAGGCCTGGATTCAACAGAAAGAAAACTTACATAGCAAAAATAGCAAAATACAAATTGCGGCAGAACACTGGAACAAAGCTCGAAAATAAGAATAGAAGTCCTTAGCTGTCTTTTTTTAGGCTCTAGTGGAGTAGACAGCTCTGCTACAAAAGTATGACGTCATATGAATGTTTCCACTAGGAATAATGACATTTGGGGCAATGGGCCTGATCCAGAGCAACGCTCGCAAGCGAGCGTACGCTCATCGTATGCGAATTTTCGGCAAAAAATTCGCAATGCGCATGCCCAGTATGACAGGTTCCGGTCGCCCGAGCGTCATGAGCGAATAGCGGGCGTATCGTTAGCGTATTTTTCGCTCGCTGGGCGTATTTTTTTTACGATGGTCGGCTGGGCGCCCGTTTTACTACAGGGAGGCGGGGATAGCCATTTAAATTGTACAGTATGGGCGTGCTAAGCGTATTTTCGCAGCGTATTTTCTGCGAATTTTCGTACGGCCGACGGTCGTACCCAGTGTAGGGTATAGCCGCCGTAAGCAGGGACTTTACTATGGGAGTGCTAGGGGCGTGTAGGTTGATACGACGAGCGTATTTTCGCATTCGCCCGTCGTGCGAATTTTTCGTAGCGCTGGATCAGGCCCAATGTGTCATTCTAAATGAAATTCTTGGACCTTGTTAAGATGATATAAAAATGTCTTCCAAAGATATGTGTGCCATCACTGTACTGATACTGTATGTGATTCTGCTAAAAAGAGTTCAGGAGCCAAGACATATAATGATATGCACATAGACACAGTTAAAAGAGATTACATTTTTGGCCCAAGGCAGGACAAGTCGGCCTTGTTAAGGAACTCTGACTTAATGCCTTTAATATTAATGAAAGATTGTCAAGACTGTTAAGCTCTCGGTCTTTTCTGTAAAGCACTAGAGGAGCAGGGAAATTGTATGGGACAAAGGAGATAACAGGAAAAACTTAGTCAAGTCAGTAAGTTAAAACATGGATAAATCACATTATTGGATACCTCTAAAGTGAAAGTCTGTTTGGAGTAATTTTTAAATTGAAGATGGAAACACCTTGTCTACACCTGATCACAATATATAGTTTGACACAAATGTCCTTTACTCAAGTGGGTGAAGTGAATGCTACTGCTCTCACTTCATTGGTTAAGATCAGATACAACACTCCTCTGACACCGGCCTATACGATACACCTGTTTTTATGATCCAGAGGGATAAAAATAGGGCTATAATACTGATGGACAGGTCCCATTACAACTAATATCATTTAGGCCAACCACTCAAACATTATAGTTAACCAATGGCCTGCCTCACATGTAAACAGGGGTCTGATCCAGACTTAATAGCAGATTACCATTCCGGATCCCACCCACCAAGTATATGTATGGTATTTGGGCTGAAGTCACAGCCAGAAATGCTTAGGATAGATGAGGTCTGATGCAGAATTCCTTTGTACTGCTAATGCGCAGTACATACTGACAGGCTATGTCAGTTCATGGCGTATGGAAATAGCCCGTCATTATGAAGTCTGGATCAGGCCCCAGATGTTTTCCTGTTGGTCTCAGAAATCATGCACAGAACAACAATAATATACTATTAATTTATTTGAAAAATGTCCTTTAATATTTGATGACCTAAGCCATCGGCAAATGAAAGTAAATATACTATTGAATAGTGCATTAGTTATTACAACATTATACAAATAACTCATAAGTGAAATATTGCAACATAAATATAATTGTTCTTGTGCAGTTTACATATTGATGCATACTTTACATTTTTGTGGGAATAATATTCATATATAAGATAACATTTCAAGTGCAGCTCTTCACCTTGAAAGATAACAGCAAGGAATTCAAAAAGTATGATAACTCAAGATTTGAGATAAACTTGTATAGAAGAGGTTTGAAGCTTGTGTCACATGTGACAAAATTCATTATTTGTACATTATTAAATATTAAAACAGTGTATTTTTAGTTAAAGTCTGATTACTTCAATATTGCAATTATTTTGATGTGTTTGTATTTTAACATTAACTTTCCTGATGTTATTGCTTGCCACTGAGAACCTTGACACATCTGGGAGTTAGAGGAGGATGCATGTGTATTACACTTTTAAGCATTGTTACATCTGATACCCACGCTCCATCCGTCTATGGAAATGTGCTAAAATCTTCAGAAACAGGTATTCTCCCAGCCAGCAGAGACTCACCAGCATTGTGAATTAACCCCTTACTGCCATAAAATAGATTTGTGTAATATATTACTATAAAAATACTATAAAAGGATAAACTATACGAGGTAAAATGTTCTTAATATCACATGATCGTTATTTATTGAAATCTAACATTAAAAAATATATAACAGTTCTATATTTAAGTACTTCTTTATTCCTGCAGCTAATCACTGATATACAATAGGATATACACTCCTTTCCCAAGACACATATAATACAGACAAAAATGTATCCATGATGTTCCAGCTTGGAACTCAAAACCGTTCAAACGTATTCTATGAAAACAACACAGCAGTTTAGTTCACTCTGTTATAGAGTTGCAAACTACTGATTTCACAGTGCATGCTCAGATTAGAATACTGGATCTCTGTCCTGTCAATTTGTGAATAGGGCAGGGTGGTGGAGATATAGCCCTGATCATCTGACAGTGGCTTCAATCCAGATCTGAACGCAAATGGTAGTGCACCCTGGGTGCTGTATTTGGTACTGTAATAGATGGTTTGGTAAATTCTATCCACATATGCAAGTAAATTGGAGATCTGGATGGGAAGTAAATAACGGCACTTAGCATACAGGCATAAAGTAGCAAGCTCTCTGCACCTCCAAATACGCTCTGCAAGTGCAGGGATGTATAATGTGTTTGAAAGGGTTACAAACTGTTACAAATAGAATGGAAGTCTCAGCTGTATTGTTTGATGTCCACAGCAATTGAAGTTGAAGTTGAATTGAAGAGACCTGAACGTTCACCCTATGGCATAGCTTATCTCAATATGAATTTGCACTAAGCATTGATTTGCACGCCATTTTGTTTGATCCAGACCAAAACACAAGTCACTGAAAGATCATTTGCTTTCTGAAGTGTGTTTTGTTGGAGGGTAGAAGTCCGGTAAAGGTGTAATCATGTTATTGCATTTGCAGATATAAGTATGCATAGTTTATGACAAAACAGTTGCATTAGCCCAAGATGCTCCGTAATCTATTTTATGCCAATGCATTTGCAATAAACTTTCTAAATGCAATACAAAATGTATGGGAATGATGCTAAATGATAAATGATAAAGAAACACCGGAGCTGATGCAAGACTGGAAATATCACAGATAGAATGCTGTATCAATACTAGATATTAACTACCAAAAATTACCTAAAGGGGTGTTTCTATCTAGCCATACAAAGTCTTCTTTCATTCAAGATTTTATATCATATATATATAAGTATAGGTTTTTGTTGCTCTAGTAACGAGATATTCTTATATTTAAATACTTTGGACTTTTTACGCACGCAGGTAGCAAGGAAACACCCATTACACTCCCCTAGCATGGACAATTTTCGGTGACATGCCTGCATAGGGCACCCTTATCTCTATGTGTGTACTTATCCACGTATTTTACTTAGGTATGTGCATACTTCACTAACCGCGTCCTCAAAAGCCCATTTAAATGCTTCCCCTGCCCACTTTCACGTAACTTTTAACGTACGTGCATAAATACTACGTAACTTGCATTGAAAAAGTTATTACGCATGCGCAGTTAATCCGCTCCTAAAAATATGCACGCAACACTGCAAAATCGTTTCTGTGACTATGGTCATGTATTATGGCTGTATTACTGCCTGCAATAGCCGCTTCTGTATATCTATGTGCTATGCTGCTCTGACAGCTGTAAAGTATACCTGCAAAGCTGTCAGAGCAGCTTTGTACATAGATAAAAAGCAACAGCAGCTCTGAACAATAGGAGGCCATTCAGCTTGCTGATTGGCTCCCTTAAAATATTGTGAGCTTTCTCCCGATTTAAAGCAAACATGTCGAAAGATCAAATAATCGCACCAGAGCGTTTCTGGTGCGTTTATTTGACGTTTCAAAAATTGATCTGGACCATACACTAGAGCGATTATTTGCCCGATCACCCGATAATTGGGTGATCGGGTCGATAATCATCTAGTGTATGACCAGCTTTACAGAGATGTTTCAAACAAAGGGGATATGAGAAGCAATTACAAAATCAGAACATAAATACATACACAGCAATAAGAGAATTGGACAAAGAAAGGGACAGTAACATTCACCACCAATACATTACCACACAGATGTTTGTCTCGCACAGACTAGATTGTCAAGATGGTACCGGTAATGAATGGGCCTGAGAGGAAGGCTTAATTTGAATATAACTCCAACTTAAGATTGTGGAACTAAGCAGATGACAAGTAGGCTTTTGTTTGCTTGAACACAGTACAATGATACATGTTATACAGTTAATTCATATTGATTTTATTTTATTATTAAAGTATATGATTCCATTTTGACACAGAATTTGACAGTCCATCCTTTTAAATTTTAATAATCATAATTATCTAATAATATATACAAGTGTGAGATCATATGCCAACACCTCGGAGGTTACAGTTGTGATTCCTTACGTGACATTAATTACAATATAAATGACATCCTCGTTGACTCTGGTTGGTTGTTTCACACATATACAAAGCAGTCAAGCCCTTACTGTATTTAAATACATGACCACCCACCATGTGTTTCTCGTACGCTGACTTCTGCACAAAATTCTGCATTGGACAGATGCATTCAGATACAGAATTCAGTACTGTGCATGTGTAGTACACATTGACAGGTGACTTATGCCCAGTGCATGCATAATTCACCTGCCCTTAATAGGATCTGGTCCAAATTTCACAAAACAGGGTTTATAAAAAAAAAATTTAGAACTGTAATTAACATAATGTTATTTACTGCTTGTCATGCCCTTGTAATTATTTAGGGAAGACTAATCCTAACCCAAATCCTAACTGCAGCCTAGCTCTAACCCCCTAAACCTAACCCCAACTGCAGCTTAACCCTAACCATTCACCTTTAGCATTACCTGTCCATGTTGTGTTGAGTATAGATATGTAGGTCAGGCATCTCTGTTGAGCACAAAATCATTGATCCATCATCCCTGTCGAGCTTGCATCAAGTGATCCAGCAGGGTGAGCATGCGTCTGTTAATCAGCTATTGTTGGATGTGTAACCGTATCCCATAAACCCCAATCTCCTAAAAACCTATATTATGTACTAAATCCATTTTGGCATTAGAGGCGGAGAGATTAACAAAGAATTGTGGAAGAAAAAGATCAAGATTGATCTTTCTAATGGGAAAAGTAACTCCAATAGGTCTAAATGAGAATAATAGTTATACAATATGGGCCTGATCCAGACCTGCGCCAGGGAGCATTTTTGTGCTTTCCGTAAGCGTAAAAGTGGTGATTTGTACTTACTACGCATGCACGGGGCAGATGTTACGCAACGAAACACTGGGCGTTTGGGTCTTTAGTGTACCAGCTTCGTAACAACGCACAAAGGGGTGTTTCAAACATACAAAACCCGTAATTACGCTTCGAGGGCAGGATGAGTCATGTAAATCATATAGTATGGGCATGCTAAGCAACGTATCTACGCAAGGAGCCTACGGACACCCGCGGCTACGATCAGAAAAGTTAGGGCTTTGTTTGGTCAGCATAAGACGGCTTAAATATGGACAACCGAGGGCGTTTCATGAGCGTAGGTCTGGATCAGGCCCCATGTTACTAGAGGAACTAGGTAGAATAATCTTGACAATTGTTGATATAATTTACCCCCCTTCTATCCTTTCCTTTTCTTTCTTTGCCATATACACTGGAGATATAAACTTAATGCAACTATCACCCAGGGCAATAATAATTATGGAATCTTTTTTATATATTTATTCCCTTACACCTTGCTATGTATATTCATTTTTATATTCATTTTGTCACACCGTAACATCGTGTCACACCGTTTACATTCTTTTTGTTTTTTCTTTAACATATACACATATTAACTTAATACTACTATCATACAGGACTATAGCTAATAATTATGGAGTCATCCTACAATATTATTATAACATATCATAAAAACATAGAAAATGATGGCAGATAAGAACCACATGGCCCATCCAGTCTGCCCAGTTGTTTAATTAAAACTATACTGACCCTAAACCCTATTTACCCTCATTTTGGTTTGAGATGTATGATATCCTTAAATTTATACCAAACATGTTTAAACTGCTATTCCACTTTTCTGTCACCCTTTCAGTGAAGTAATTTTTCCGCACATTTCCTCTGAATCCTCTACCCTCCAGTTTATATTCATGCCCTTGTATTTTATTACAACTCTTCCTTTAAAAAATTCCAACCTCCTCTAGCCGGTCACAACCCTTGATATATTTGAAAGCTGCTATCATATCCCCCTCTCCCTTCTCTGCTCCAAGCTATACTTGTTTAGTTCCTCTAGGCTTTATTGGTATGTTTTGTGACACATGCCATGGACCATTTTAGTAGCTCTTCTTTGCACAGTCTCTAATGTATTTATGGCTTTCTGGAGATACGGCCTCCAGAACTGAACACAGTATTCTAGGTGAGGTCAAACTAACGACCTATAAAGGGGCATCACTACTTCTCTCTTTCTGCTACTAATTTCTCTCCCTATGCAACCAAGCATCTGACTTGCCTCTCTTATTGCTTTGTTACATATCACTTAATATACTATTTTTTTGTTCACCAAGTATACAGGAAGTTATCTACAAGGTTATTGGTGATAATATAGAGGCATTGCGGGTGGAAATATGCAGTGGAGGTAGAAGTTCAAAGAAGTTGCTGATAGGGACATTCTATAAACCACCAAATATTAGTTTTATTAAGGAAGCCCAACTTCTACAGCAAATTGAAAAGGCTGCACAGCTAGGTCAAGTTTTAATTATGGGGGATTTTAATTATCCGGACATTGGGCCTGATTCAGAGATCCGTCGGCGATGGGATCACAAATATACGCATCTAAGTGGCAGGTCGGAGCAGGTTATATCCCACTGAATAAACAGTCACTCCCCTTGCAAACAGCGGCCGGACCTAAAGTTAGACCTGCATTGACTTGCTCTATCTGGCCGCACTCGCTTCCGACCTTATGTGTATTAGTTGTGTATATTTAGGGTCCTAAGTTTGTAAGCGCGGCTACTTTCCCTCATCTCAATGCCTTCTCCCGCCCATTTCTATGCAAATCCTTCGGTTCGTAGATTTCCGCTGGACTTAGGATCGCAATTGTTTCCAACCGATTAACAAGTCCGACCTTAAGGCATTTCTGACCCTATCTTCAACGTAGGCAGCGTTGCACTATTACTACGCTTGCGCGGTTGATACAAGATCGATCCGACCCTAAATATACGCACCTAACGATCGTTAATATCGGATCTCTGAACCAGGCCCATTGATTGGAGTACTGAGACTTGTGGTACAGTTAGGGGAAACAGGTTTCTGAACACGCTAAAAGACTATTACATGTCCCAATTAGTAGAGGAACCAACTAGGAAGTGGTCTATACTGGACATAGTAATAACAAATGATGTAGAGGTTTTATCAAATATTCAAGTAAGGGAGCACTTAGGAAACAGTGATCATAATATGATCACATTTGAAATTAGTTTCCAGAAGCAATGGTATAAGGGATCAACTAGGACTTTGAATTTTAGAAAAGCTAATTTTAATAGGCTAAAGGAGTCTATAAAAGGCATAGACTAGAATGCAGTTTTTGAAGTAAAAAATACAGAAGAAAAGTGGGCTGTCTTCAAAATGATGTTAGAAACATATACACATAAGTTCATTCCTATAGAAAACTTAAGAGAATCAAGTCTAAACCAATGTAGCTAAATAAAAAGGTAAGGGATGAAATGAAAAAGAAGAAGCATGCATTTAAATTGTTTAAATCTGAAGGAACTGAGGAGTCCTTCCATATCTATAAGGAATGTAATAAGAAATGCAAAAAGGAAATTAGATTGGCAAAAATAGAGAATGAAAAACAAGTTGCAAAAGAAAGTAAGACAAACCCTAAAAAGTTTTTTAAGTATATAAATGGCTATATAGGACCCCTAAAAAGTGAGATGGGTGGATTGATAAATGATGAAAAGGAAAAAGCAGAGGTATTTAAACACTTTCTTTTCTTCAGTGTTTACTAGAGAGGAACAAATGGTAGGAATAATACACAAAAATGAAAATGGAACCATACCACACCCTTCTTATGGAGCTACATTCAGTAATTGCTTGACCGTTATTTTTTCATTTTTTCATTTCATCAGGGATTGGCGTATAGCAGATATAGTGCCGTTGTTTAAAAAGGGAATAAGATCACAACCGGGTAATTATAGACCAGTAAATCTGACATCAATAGTTGGGAAACTTCTGGAAGGTATAATAAGGGATAATATACAGGATTTCTTGATGTGCAATAAGATTATTAGTGGAAATCAGCATGGATTTGTGAAAGATAGGTCAAGCCAAACTAACCTAATTAGCTTCTATGAGAAAGTTAGTTTGAACTTAGACCAGGGTAGTGCAGTAGATGTGGTCTACTTAGATTTTGCAAAAGCCTTTGATACAGTGCCACACAATAGATTGGTCCACAAAATAAGGAAATTGGGTCTAGGAAACAACATTTGTACTTGGATCAAAAACTGGTTCGAGAATAAGGAACAGAGAGTTGTGATAAATGAAACTTTTTCTAATTGGTCAAAAGTTTTAAGTGGCGTACCTCAAGGTTCTGTGCTGGGACCACTCATTTTTAATATATTTATTAATGACCTTGGTGATGGTTTAGAGAAAAAGGTTTCCATTTTTGCAGATGTCACTAAACTATGTAAGGTAATAGAATCTGAGCAAGATGTAGCTTCTCTGCAGAGGGACTTGAATAAACTGGAGGATTGGGCTGCCAAATGGAAGATGAGGTTTAACATAGATAAATGTAAGATTATGCATTTAGGGATCAAAAACAAGCATGCAATCAATAAATTAAATGGGGTAATTTTAGGGGAATCTTTAATGGAGAAGGATTTGGGAGTGCTCGTGGATAATAGACTTAGCCATAGTGTTCAATGTCAAGCAGCAGCTGCAAAGGCCAATAAAGAATTAGCATTCATAAAAAGGGGCATAGATGCAAGGGAAGACTGTGTAATTATATAATTCATCGGTAAGGCCTCATCTCGAATACAGAGTTCAGTTCTGGGCACCAATCCATAAAAAAGACATTTTGGAACTAGAAAAGGTTCAGAGAAGGGCGACAAAATTGATAAAGAGTATGGAGTCATTGAGCTATGAGGAACAGCTAGCCAGTTTAGGCATGTTTACTTTAGAAAAGAGGCGTCTAAGAAGAGATATGATTACTATATACAAATACATTAAGGGTCAATACAGAGAACTTTCAGAGGAACGTTTTACCCCAAGGACTGTACACAGGACAAGGGGTCACCCACTAAGGTTAGAGGAGAGGAAGTTTCATAACCAGCAAAGGAAAGGGCAGTCAGGATATGGAATTCACTGCCAGGGAAAGTTGTGCGCAGTTTCACTTGATGGGCCATATGCAGAGCTTGTTGCAACAAGTAACGTAGATTACGTTACAGAATTACTGCGAAAGTGCAGTAGAGCATATCGGAAAACTCCAGCTCTGCTCCCGATATGTTTAAGAAAGGGTTAGATACATTTTTAAAAGAAAGGGACATCCAGGGTTACCAGGACCACTAATTTTAATTTAAATGAAGCACTGAAGCGGAGCATGGGAGAAATAGGACGTCATCATTCATCAGGAGGTTGCTTCATATGGATTAACCTCATTTATAAAGATAGGAATCCCAGGAGATCCATAATAGGTTTAACTTGACTGGTATCTTTTTTCCACCTCATTAACTATGTTACTATGGACCTGATTCACAGATAAGAGTGAGTTCAGATCCGCACCTAACTCACTCTACCAGCCCCCAACCCGCCCCCTGTTTTTAGGTACCTTATGGCACTTACGAGTGCCATTGGGCTACCTAATATCTCCATGCAATGTCTGTATAAACCGTCTTTTAGACCGAATATACGCAATCTACATATCGAAACGATAAGCAGATTTCGTACAATAGCTAATACGCATGCATAGTAACTATTGTTCATTGAATTACGTCCGTCTATGGAAGACGGACGTAGTCCTGGATCTACCCCATTGTCTGAAATTTTGTTTTATAAAATGTGTCCTTTGGACACATTGAAATTAGTGCACAAATTAAGTACATTTTCATTTTACTAAATATTATAATGACTTCACATATATATAATACACTTATAATTTAGTTATATTTTTGGATAAAATGAGTAATAAGGTTATTTAAAACACTAAAGGAAAGAGACATTGTAATTTACTTTTATATTTACTGCAGAATATTGTACCTATAGTCTTATTTTAATATGCATTAATTTATTTAATATTTTATGTAATTATTATATTTATTTTATATCTGAACAATTACATCAAGTATTTACAATACTTTATCTTATCTATGAACTATATCCATTGTAATAATGTTGCTGTTTGCCATTCTGGGTGGGTAAATATCCCTGCCTGCTTTATGAAGTGAAGACTGAACACAATCTTGTAACCACAATAAAAGAAAACAAACATAGTCACTACCATACAATGCAGACAATGGCCCAGATCCAGAACAGCGCTTGTGAGCGAATTTACGCATGGCGGAGACGTAAAATCGCCTTTTGGTAAGTATTGCGCATGCGCACCATAGAAAATACGATCAGTAACATAGCATAATTGTGAACATATAGGCCATTCACGTATGTGTCACGTAAATACTTATGTGTGGGCGTGCCAATTTTACGTGAGTCCAAAATACGTCTGAAATACGTTAAGTTGGCGGGGGTTTGTATTTAAAGTGTACAGTATGGGTGTGCTTAGCTGCGTAAATAAGTGTTGCCCATACATACGTATGTGGATCACTGCGGTTACGTTGGCAAAAGCTAAGGTAGGGTTTGGAAAGCGTATCTTGACAAAATACGTACGTTCAAGGGGTGTGCCTAGGGGAGTGTATAGAATGTACGCACATGAAAATACGCTACTCGAATAAATGTACGGCAAACGTAGTTCTGGATCTACCCCAATGTCCTAATCTCTGCTATATAATTTACACTGCATCCAAGTGACTGTCATACAATACAGACTTCTTAATCACCACTCTAAGGTACAATACAGACTGCATCCCAGTGACTGCCATACAATAAACACTGTTCTCTGATGACCACCACACACTTCAGATTGCATCCTTTTGACCACAAAAATTTTCAACATTCTTGTAACCACAATGCAGTAATAAAAAAAGGCCGCCTTATGAGTATATACTGTATATATGTATACATATGAAATATAACTTACATTATATCTAGAGTCAGGGACTGATGTGAATGAAAAATATTCTTTGTACAGCACTGCAGATAATTGTTGGCGCTATATAAATAAACCTTTAATCTTAAAACATAATAATATGAATAAGAATAAGAATAATTAAATTAAAAAAATCCCCCCCCCCTCTTGTACAGTAAGTTTCCAGACTTTTTAATATTTATCACTGTATCTGAAGTTCACTGATGTTCATGTTTTTGTTTTGGTTATGGTTTTGGCAAAACCTCCCTTGCGTGTATTGGTTTTGGGTTTTGGTGTTGGATCTGTAATTTGTTTTTATTTTTTTGCAAAATTTGCTACAAAATGCAAAAAACACATAATTTGACTATTTTTGTCCCTGCGGTAGGGCTTGAAAAGGGAGACAGATGTGACTGGTCCAAGGTTCAGTGGGACCCCATAAAATACAATCTTATAACCACAATAAAAGAAAATAAATCATAGTCACTACTATACAATACAAACATCATTACGGCCGCAGATGTAGTCGTGACGGGCCTTCCCCCGCCCCAAACTTTACTTTACATGCCTAACTCCACCTCTGTGGCGGAAATACGACCATCATAAATTGGGGTTGCAGCCCCTTACTCGTAACCACATTTCATACGTAACTATGTTACGTACACCAACCGGTATGCAATCATAGTAAGGTTCTGCGCATGTGCACATATCAGGAATCATAATTCCCTTGTCATACGTTATTCAGGATCTGGCCTTATGAACCGTAATCACAGTTAAGAGAAAAATTGTAAACTTACCTAAATATAAGCACGTGAAAAATCTGCAATAACAATGCAGAGAAAATAAAAAACCTGATTAACCACTCCTTCTGTGTTGGGAGTGACACATAAGGAATAAGAACGTAGATCTTTGGGGCCTGATTCTGACTTAAGAAGGAGCTTGAAGGAGAGTTACTCCAGAACAAAATCATGTTGATTTCAGTTGGAGTGAAGTTAATTGTATTTTTTGCATGCAGGGATATATCTTTGAATTGCTTACTGCACACAGATACTGACCAGCCTTACTTTTACATTGTTTTTTAGACTTGGGAGAGGAAATGCAACCTCTCAACTCTAAAACTGTTTGAAACAGATGAAATATGACTCCCCTGCAATCAACATGGTTTAGCCCAGGAGTAACTTTTCTCTCTTATTTTCAAGCTCATTCCTAAGTCTGAATCAGGCGCTTGCTGCATATATTTAGGTAGGTGCGGACTTAATTAGCTGCAAATCGGCCATGGGTTTTGGTGCTTAAAATTGGTTATAATTCAAAGATAAGTAACTAAATGCACTGATTATGATTCTGAAATGAAAATATTTTTATTGTTTTAAAAACAGCAAGTGTGGGGTACTCACATGAGTGTAAGGAGCAACGGCAGCATGGGGTCGACGCTCCGCTTCTCCGTGGTCTGAAAGGATCCGCCGGGGACCAATGGGGAAGCAAAATGTCACTGTGGGACGTCATTGTTGGCCAGCGGTGGCGGACCTGCAGGAGCTCAATTAGCCGCGTCATCAGCTCCGCCCCGCTAAGCGGCATAAAAGCTGCTACGGCGCCGGTGGGAGCCAGTCTGTGAGAGGAGTTCATCGCGCCAACAACAGAAGAGAGCCAGGACAGCGTTGGAGGCCAAAAGCGGTCAGAAGAAGAATATTGTTGGTGTGCATCCTATCCAGAAGCCCCACAGCCGCAGGGAGAAGACCCGCAGGCAGAAGATTTGGCGAGGATCATCAGGCCTAACACCCAGGGGCATGCAAAAGGCCTCTTTTGCCCCTGGTGTATAGGTAGACAGCAGCGGAGGAGGCTTACTCCCACACCCAGGTGGGGTCCCCAGTCCTTTTAAGTATTTAAGTACTGGGTCCCTTT
>WWET01007286.1:23627-34945 GCA_011038615.1 Limnodynastes dumerilii
ACTGAGAACACTATCTGAAAGATTGAATATCAGTTCTTCCGAGCGTGGGTTTGGGAACGGGTGTTTAGAGCGGTCGCATTGACCACCCCTCCACGCTTGTTGCCTCTTCCTCTGCCTCTTACCCCTGTGTTCACAGGAGATTTGTTTAAAAAATCCCCGGTACTTATAGAAGGGACATTATCTGGCATTATCAGACATTATCTGTCGGAGATGTGCTTTCACCACTTGGGCCTGTAGTTTTTGGTACCAGTCAGTAGTCTCATCCAACTGCAGAGTATCTTTGTGTTTCTGTTCAAAACATCATTATGTCTGTCTTGGTTTTTGGCACAATTCTGGTGGCCTCCTCAATTACGAGTAACATCAAATCCAATGCACATTTGTTAAGAATAGCAACTCAATGGTGGCAAAAGTCCCGATTGAACCTGCCAATAGTTATATACTGTATATACTCCTCAGCACTGTAGGTCTTAACAAAGAATGAATCAATCACACATAAGATATGTCCTACATTTCAGGTTTAATACAACCTTTCTTCAAGGAACATGATACAAAATGGTACAAAGTGATAAAGTGCACAAATAAATAACTTAGGGGTCACCATCGGCAACTCCTCCTTCCCAGTTGCTCACGGCTTGTATGTATATGTGAGAACTTTAGCTACACAAGCAGACTTATGGACATTTATTAGCGTTATGGATAATTGTGAACCATGTGATACATAGTTTGGTCTATTGTAAAAGTAGGTTTTATAGGTTATTGTGCCTTACAGGAGCCCAAGGTAAAGACTAATCTATATGACATATAGCGTCAGAAGTAAGAGGAACCGTGCTGCCTGTTAACTGAAGAAACGCAGCCACTGGGATGAAATAGGGGTTTCCCAAGGGTAACCCTATGTAAAGTAGACTGATAAAAGAAAGAGTATCCCGGGCGCTGTAACCAGTAGTGATGGGTGTTTGGGTTAGTATGCAGACTGTATTTATATACACCGCAGCTAAAAGGGTTCAGAGTGATAATACGTTTAATAATGGTACCTAATAAAAACCTATGAATAGCATATGAATAACAATGGCATATAGTCACAGGAATAATAAATACAGAAAACAAAACAATGATAATTGACAGAGACAAAAATATGCAATAGAACAATGTCCCTTGAAAAGTGTGGCAAAACAGTAAGTCTTACTCAAACATGCGGTACACGCAATAAGGAATCACCTATGAGAAAGGCTTCTTCAGGGACAATAAACTTGCTCCAAATCTTGCTGCAGTACGAGTGGGTCAGAGGTAGTGGCATGCATGTGAAATAGCCAGCGGTATTTCTAGGCTTAGCTCAACAGGCTAATTGTGATTGACAGGTATCTTAGTTGGATCAAAGTGCTGCTTAATTGGTATAGTCTCTGAGAGAGATTAGTCTCTTTGATTGGTATAGTCTCTGAAAGTGATTGGTCTATTCATTGAAGTCCAAATACCCAGGCTCACAACGTGAGACAACTCTCCTTACCACATTGTAAGGTGATGATAGTAAGAATAAACATGATACTAATAATAAATACCAGTACAAATGGTACAAAATAGCTGACATTGTGCATTAAACAGCATATAGGTACACCTACTGCCAGGGATTGCCCTGGAACAAACTGGAAAGAAATAATAATAATACTAATAAATGGAAAACCGACTAAAAGGGTGATGCATAAAATATAGTATAAAATGAACCTGGTTACTAGCAACCTTAAAGCATCGGTAAAAGGGCTGGTAGATGCTTGAAGGGGTAATACATAGATGGAAATATCTAATATAAAAGTAGGCTCATTGGCTAAGCAGGCGAAAAAACATAGACTTTATCTAACTAATGCATATGAGGGGGTAATCAATATGCACCCCTAAGGTGTGTATGTGGGAGGTGTATATCAAATTATGGGAATGTGTTTAGGCTGAGAACAAGAATGTACCTAGATCTAGGTCAATGTTCATGCCCAGAGGTTCCAAAGTTTTAAGGCTAAAGATCCATTTGGTCTCTTCCCTCGCAATTTTAGCTAGAAAATTACCCCCTCGCCAGTCAGGGTCCACTTTTTTAATGCCCATGAACTTCAGGGTGGATGGATCCTTATTATGTGCCAGTGAAAAATGTAGGGGGACACTATGTCTGTTTATGCAACTTCAATACCGCACAGTTGTTGGTAGATCTGCAACCAGCAGACGATTGTATTACTATCATTTCAACCTTAGTACCACACTGTATACTATTTGATATTTATACTGGTTAGTCACTACTTCGTTGGATTAGCAGATATTGCAACTATTATAGTTGATTTATTTAGACAATTATCTCTTAATAATAACATACCTCATATTACCTAGAGATAATTTCTATTACCATCGATTGGGGACTAAACAACAACTTCTATCCCTAATAACTCTTGGCAGCCTATCCCATCATATTTGATTCAATATCTAATATTATCTATTTAGGACAATAACAAATGTTCTGCCTATAACTGCGGCAGCCTGCCTAACTACATTTTATTGAGGTAACTGTTACCTATACAGTATCTCTCTTTGTATGGTATTATTAACTTGACAATTTTTACTGGGGATTTAATAACATCTATCCCTAATAGTTTTGGCAGCTTACCTTAATATATTTGACTCTATATTTAATACTACTTATTGAGATTAATAATAAAGTTGTCTGTCTATAACGGTGGCAGCTTGCCAACTACATTCAATTGAGATAATTGTTACTTATACAGTATTTTCTTCTGTGTGGAATTACCAATTTTTAGCCACTGTGTGGCAGATATCTGTTACAATTGTAGCCTATTGATTCTCAGTCACAATGCCATACATTTAATGGGCAATTCAGCACTCGTCCTATAATGACTCCATGAAGGTGTAAATACACGGTTTTTGAGGACCCAATACTAATAATAATAAGCACTATATATATATACTCATTAATGGCACACAGCTAAAGATATAGTATATATGTGGGTCATATTTTGATTCAATTAGGCCAGACACACGTTATATTTCGCAAGGGCAATCCATATTTTAATTGATAAATGAATAAAGAGTTATCATTTTAATAGATTGTAAAAATTGAGTAGATCCAGAGTGCCGTTTAGAGGTTACTTTATCCTATAGGGATGCCCGGGTAACGGGTTTCTCCCTGTAAGGTTTTTCTTCTATAAGAATGGAAATAAAAACAGGTTAGGTGCTTACTGCACAATGTTGGGGATATGTCAGAGATTGATTCTGTCTGCAGGGATCATATTTTGTAGAAAGAGACTTGTGTCTTTTGGGAATACTTTTTTCATGTTTCATTGACCAATTCAATAGATTGTAAAAATTAAGTAGATCCAGAGTGCCGTTTAGCGGTTACTTTATCCTATAGGGATGCCCGGGTAACGGGTTTCTCCCTGTAGGGTTTTTCTTCTATCAGTTTACACTACTTACCTCTGAGCACCTCCCCTACTGGTGGGAAGTGATCCTGAAATCTTCTTTTCAATAGTGCCAGCACAGATTTCTCTTTTTGTACTTTATTTCCATTCTTATAAGATCTGCACAACTTTGTATACATAATATATCTGGTTTATTTGACAGATTTACATCTTCTTCTATGTTGTTAGTGTGGGAATTTAATCCCTCTGTGAGGAAAGTTAAGGGTGGGGGAGGTTTTTTTTGGGGGGTGGGATTAATTATAAAAGTTTGGAAAAGTTAAAAAATAAACACACAAAAAAAATGTCTTTATTGGAAGGGGAGAGGTTTAAGTTTAGGCTAATATATGACCAGGATTGTTGATTATGGCCTATGTGTCTGTGTGGTTCAAAAATGTAGTCCTATGGAACTCTGCTATTCCATAGCCATGGTGATATTTGTCACATACATTATACTGGGTTAAGAATAACAGAGATTATGTAATTTTGAGGTAATCCTAATTTTTCTGCCTTTTCAAACATTGAGTTATACCTCAGTATGAACTGGGTGAAGGATTTCTATTGTGTGCTTTGTATGCTTTTGATAAATGGCCTCTTTTGTGTCTTGCAGGTTTCTATGGTAGTATAAATACCAATGTTGATTTACCTTAGGAATAAATACAGACCTGCCATAATAGTGGCTGTTGTTTGAAACAATTCTGTGTTCTATGAAATTTGCTATACAACCTAAATGCAATAAGGACTGCATGGCCTATGCTATAAACTTTACGTAATGTCTCAGTATCCTTGACACATTGTAAACGTTACCTTGAAACCACAATCCTCAGTTAATTAAAAATTTGGCATGGTTTCCAAAAAAAGTTCATTACAGCAGAAGCTATTTTAACTGAAAGAATAGACAAGTAACTAACACATTTGGATCTTTTTGGATCAGCCAAAATGACCTTGTATAACCCCATTCTGCACACTGTGTGCCTATTTCATGCCAAATGGCTTATTTATGTAATACAATATGTAGGATAAAAGGATTATTGTGAAGTTTTAATTGTAAAAAAGAAGAATGGATTATTCTAGTGTGGTTGACTAGTGTGCTTTAATCTCCTGCCATCTAGTGGTTATTTATGTATATAGACAAGCTAATTCCAAACTGTACCAAAGTATGGGCCGTATTCACAGATCCGTTTTTGCATGGAGTTCCGTGCTTATTTTTAGGATCAGAGTAACTGCGCATGCGTAGTCACTTTATTTATGTTATTTACGTGGAATTTACGCACAGAAGCACATTAGGCACGTACGTGTGAATCGCACTTGGGGACTTACATGAGGAGGGGCGTGGTTGAAATCTGAAGCGTAATTACGGGTGCCGTATGACTGTCACACCCCTTCGTTCGTAGTTATGCTGTTGATACTAGGCTAGTATGTACGTTCAAAATTACGTGGCGTAACATCTGCAGCAAGCATGCGCAGAACATATAAAATAGCGTTTTTACATCTCTGCCTAGTGCTATCGTACTTAGTTCTGGATCTACCCCACAGTTAGGATTAAGACTATTTTCATTGTTGTGGTGTTTAATATAATTATTATATATCTTTATGTATACACGCATCTACGTATTTATATATATATCTTTATTTTTGTTTTTTTATTTATGTATTATTTAAATTTAAATTTAAGTATGCTGACAATCATTTGATTATTGGTTATACAATCTATCTACTGGTGTTATTATAGTGGATCCTTTGCCATGTCTTACAATGACCCACGTGTAATTAAACTCTCACCTGTTGAGAATTAACCAAACCTATTTAAGTGCAATCTAACAGCACTTCATTATGCAATTGAAACTATACTCATTCGTCAACTGGTGAAATTTCGATTTTTGAGGCATATGCGCTGTAATATATTTAGAGCTGCACCTCATGGCATTTATAAAGTAGTAAAGCAAGTTGTCTGTTTGTTGGATATACCATATTTCCCCATATATAAGATGCACCTTTTTTGGAAAAATATGGTGTCCAAAAACAGGGTGCGTCTTATACAGGGGTGTGTCTTGTACATGGGGAAATATGGTATTCATTTGCTGATCCATCTAACAGCGGTATTCTACTACAGGACTGTCGGTTGCCACTAACCCTCCCGGGACAACAATACAGTTTTTTTCTCCACGCTGGTATACAATACCTATATTACAGCTAAAATTACTTCTTTAAAATAGGCTACAAGCTGTCAATTGCTACATATTACAATTATCGTATTCAAAATGCCCTGGCCGTGCGGCGGGAGGTTGATCATATGAGACCATTGTAACTTTTTTGAATACTCTGTTGTGGTTTCTACAGTTCCATACGTTGCACTGGTATTGTATGGATTGCTTCCATTTTTCAAAAAACTAGTTACCGTATTTTTATTGAATGTGGTCTAGTATATAATTTATTTATTTATTTATTTATTTACTTATCTGTTTTTTAAGATTGTGTTTATGGAATTTTATAAAAAATATGATACATTTCTCTTATTTATATACCTGGTGCTTTGGGCGCGGTTAATATCTTCCGCAGAAAGGTTAAACCCCCAAGAGCTAGATTTTACAAAACAGCAGAAAAGGAATAGTAGAGATGTTGCTTATAGCAACCAATGTGATTCTAACTCTCATTTTACTATTACATATTAGAGAAGGTCAGCTAGAAGCTTCAGATCTGAATCAGCTGTGATAGTATGTGCAGTAGAAAATCACACAGATAAACCTCACATCAGCTGGAGTACGCTCACCTCTGGCATAGGCCTAAGGGCCTTATCCAGAGCTACGCTGGGCCGCTGTTCGTAAGTACTGCCTGTGTAGCTCTGGTGCACTCCCCTGACACTTCCTCAGTGGCTGGCGTAATTACCCACTGTTATGCCGGCTGAAGGCTACCTTAACTTCAGCCAGCGTAACAGTGAGTAATTACGCCACCACAGGGTCGTAAGGCCCTAACCCAGCCCTTCCTTCTTAATTTCCCTCCCTCCTCCACCTACCTTCCGTAACTACAGCGTAGTTACGGTGCTGCACGCCCCTTCGTTTGTAACTACGCTGTAGTTACGGACGCCTGCCCCAGGGCTCCCTGAAAAATCGATTACGTCAGGCAACATCTACCCAGTGCATGCGCAGAAGGGCAGAAATGCCGTTCTTACGCACACAGCCACCGTTCCTATGGCGGTGGCCGTAGGTCTGGATCAGTCCCAAAGTGTGTGGCATGTTATGTGCAGCAATGTCACTGAATTTATGTGCCATTACATTCTATGGTCAGGTAAGATGATACCAACTTCCCTATTTTTGCTACAATTTTTATCTTTAAAATTCAACCCATTCTACAAAAATGTTTGGTAGTAAGTGGCGGCTTTAACATGAGGATACACTACTAAGGGGTGTGGGTCCCCACTAAGAAAATCTGAATTCCGAAAATTCCGATTGAATTTGCCTCGAGGAGCAATTGCAATCGATCCACGGAGCACCAAGCTTTTGGTGCTCTGAAAAGTTTAAAAAAATAGTCCCCCCAGTTTATTCCCTAGTTATTACCCTAACCCTAACCCTCACCTCTCACTACCCTAACACTCCCTTCCTAGCAGCCTGACCCTAACCCTCCCTTATTTGCAGCCTGACCCTAACCCACTATATCCCGCAGCCTGACCCTAACCCTCCCTCCCCTGCAGCCTGACCCTTACCCTCCCTCCCCTACAGCCTGACCCTAACCCTCCCTACCCCATACAGATAAGTTATTCACCTGTCCCTGGGTGGCATAGGTGCGGCGGAAAGATATCATGGTGCGGCGGAAGGATATTGCGGATTGCGAAAGTGAATTGGAGAAGTATACCCAACGACATACTCACCCATTCATTAAAAAAAAGTATAAAAAGGGAAGTATTCGAAAAAGGGACATCCGAAAAGGAACTTTCGGATGTCCCTTTTTCCGTAGTCACATTTTCTTAGCGGAGATTGCAACCGCAACTAAGCAGGGTGTACTAATTATATCTTCCCAATAAGCTAGAATGATTGACCTTGAGAAGATCAGACTAGTTGTTTGCAGTCACTTTCTAACTGAATCAACCAGAAAAGCACAGATGGGGAGGGCTACTGGTTAATAAGAAAGAAAAATAATGTAAGTAGAGGGCGGAAAATGAAAGCTGATTTTCACTCAGATCTGCATGCAGTAACTCCCAAATATGCAGAAAATGCAGAATATGCAGCGGTCAGATAATACTGAAGTAAACACAATGCAGAAGAAGCAGGTGATGTACATGCGCAGTAATTTCTTTGCGACATCTACGTTACTTTTTGCAACGTACATTGCGTATACGCGGTCTTTACGACCCGTAAAGTCTATAAGCAATGCAGGAGAACAGGTGATATGAAGTTCTTCAATAATGCCGGAATACAGGTGATATAGCAATGCTGGTGTAACTGGTGATATCTCGGCAACCTAGAATAAGATCAGACCCAGGCCCGCACCCACCCCAGTGTTCCTACCTGATCCTGTAGAACCGAGATGAAGTAGACACACTGTTCCTCCTCCGGTCCCACGTGCAAAGCTCTCTATGGTTGAACACGAAATAACACAGGTAATATCCTGCTGACACCTAAAGAAAACCTGTGGGAGAGAACGGGGTTGTTAGGCCACAGGTGATGAAATGGTCATCATTGGCCAAAGGCCTCAGACACCCTCTTTTTGCCAAACACCGGCGAGCAGACAGAACCTTACCCACGCCTTCCAGTTCTGTCCGCACCCATGGGAGACGTGGGGACACAAACAAACAGGGCTATATACTCACCACAGAAGCTTATCACCTTGAATAACAAACCTCTTGCTGACTGTCACTACTCCAAGTGACCAAACTTACCTGTGAGAGGTTCTTTCTCTCCTTCTCCACCTGTGAAAGCCTCCTATCACTAGGGCCTAATCAGGACCTAGTGGCCGCCTAATCACCTACCAGAGCCACTCATACCTAGGATATCAAGTGGCTACTGCCACTTACCTATCCTGTGCAGGCTCTCCACTGCCTCCCTTGCTGTTTGGTCCTCTTCCAGTCCTTCTTTCTGGTGAGGCCCGGTCCTCCTCTTCTTCTGCCAGCAACCTCCCAGTGATGGCTGGGCTTTTGAAGTCTTCTGCCCTTTTTTCTTCTTGCTGCAGGCCCTCTTCTCGCTTTAGCTTCTTCTGCCCTCCTCTTCTGTCTTCAGCTCTCTTCAGGGAGCTCTTAACTTGGTGGCTCCCAAATACCAACTGAGTTCCAGCCTCACAGCAGCTCCTTTTATGCTGCAGTGAAAGAGCAAAGCCATGATTGGCTCACTATTGTGAACCATTGCTGCCTTCCCATTGGTTGCTGGTGAATCCCTACAGGGGATTCCACAGGGTAAACAGCCAGGGACTCCCTGCGGCTGCTGCTTTGGACACCAGAGGACCCAGCCACCGGCTTGACCGCACCGCAGAGTAAGTCTTTACCTCCATTGTCTTTTGTGTCCCCCAGTGTCTCTCTGTTCTGTTCCACGTTGAGCTCTATTCTTCCGGCACCTATCTGTCCCATGCCACTATGCCGTCCATCGCTGCACCTGTTACACTGGAAAAATTGAAATATTGAGGAAAGTGCAGATTAGGAAATAAATTTGGGGGTGAACTTTCCTCTGCCACTATAAGGGTAGGTGATATTGTAAGTGATTGCTGTCTACTTCAGAATCTTGGACCATTTTCAGACTTAAGAGTGCTTTAAGAACACATGGAATAGCATAAGTGCACACTTATGCGGTGAGGACACTCCGATGACACTCCCCTCTGACAGACTGAATTTAGCTAACTTTCGCGTCCCATAGCCCTACCTTAACTTCTCTGTGCATTTTGTAGTGAAAGTATGTGCGGAAGTGCCTTATCCAGCTTACAGTAAGTTACAGAAGAAGGAGGTTACAGTAGTCAAGACGTGATATGACTAGAGAGTGGATGAGGGTTTTGGTAGCTTCATTGGTGAGGAAGGGACAGATGCGTGCAATGTTGCATAGGTGGAAACAGCAAGAATGAGAGAGGGCACGAATGTAAGGTATAAAGAAAAGTGAGGAGTCAAGGATGACATCTAGGCAGTGAGGTATCACCAATTGTTATGGGGTTGAAGTGGGGGGAAAACAATGATTTCCATTTTGTCCATATTCAGATTGAGGAAGTGTTTTACCATCTATGTGGATGGGGACACAAGGCACTCGGAAATCTTAAACAGAAGAGAGGGGTTTAGGTCAGGGGAGGAGAGGTAAATTTGAGTGTAATCAGCGTAGAGGTGCTAATTGAAACCAAGGTTCTGATATGGTTGCCCAGCAAGGAGGTGTAGAGGGAGAAGAGAAGCGGGCCGAGGACAGAGTCCTGGGGAACACCAACTGGGAGCGGAGAGTGGGGAAGGATGAGCTAGGGGTGGAAACAGAAAAGGTGCGGTCAGAGAGAAAGGAGGAAAACCTGGAGAGAGCAGTGTTAGTGAGATCAAAAGAGTGAAGGGTTTGAAGCAGAAGAGGATGGTCAATAGTATCAAAAGCAGCCGACAGATCAAGAAGGATGAGGATGGAGTAGTGGACCTTGGATTTGGCAGATAACAGATCATTGGTCACTTTTGTAAGGGCAGTCTCATTGGAATGGAGGGGCCGGAAACCAGATTGGAGGGGGTTCAGGAGAGAATCGCCAGTGAGGTAGCTGGAGGGGGATGTAGGGTCCAGATTAGATCATGGGAGAGACAAGGGCATGCTTGAAAGAGGAAGAGAAGATACCAGACGAGAGGGAAAGGTTGAAAAGGTGGGCTAGATTGGAGCAGGCTGTCATGGTCTGCGGCTGCAAGCGCCGCACTTACCATGTCAGATGTCTCTGGCAGCAGTCTTCTCCATGCGGTGCTGCAGTTGTGGATTTCAGAGCCTGTCACTGTGCAGTGACAGTCTCCTATACTTACATTGTCACAGGCCATCTAGGAACAGCTTCCTCACTCTGCAGCCCTCCAGAAGTTCCTGTGTAAATCTCCATTACCACATGTGTGTTTGTGTCTGGGATTAGGCATTTGCATCATTGCCTCTCTGGTGCATGGGCGTCGCCATCTTGCCTGCTGTCAGGTGATTCCCAGTAACCTCTCAGATGCTTCACCAAACACACATGATTCCGTGTGCCTTGCTGAGTCCTGTGCCTTGCTGACTCCAGTCCTGTGCCTTGCTGACTCCAGTCCTGTGCCTTGCTGACTCCAGTCCTGTGCCTTGCTGACTCCAGTCCTGTGCCTTGCTGACTCCACTCCAGTCCCTTGCTGACTCCACGTCCTGGTCCTGCCGTGGTCAGGTCCAGTAGCCTCGTGGCCTGTGCCTTGCTGACTCCGGTCCTGTGCCTTGCTGACTCCGGTCCTGTGCCTTGCTGACTCCGGTCCTGTGCCTTGCTGACTCCGGTCCTGTGCCTTGCTGACTCCGGTCCTGTGCCTTGCTGACTCCGGTCCTGTGCCTTGCTGACTCCAGTCCTGTCCTGTGCCTTCTCCAGTCCTGTGCCTTGCTGACTCCAGTCCTGTGCCTTGCTGACTCCAGTCCTGTGCCTTGCTGACTCCAGTCCTGTGCCTTGCTGACTCCAGTCCTGTGCCTTGCTGAGCTGACTCCAGTGCCTTGCAGACGCCTTGCCGGAGTCCTGCCTGTGATCCAGCCCTGCCTTGCCGAGGTCCAGTCCAGGGGTCCTGTCTCGAGGTCCATTCCGGTCCAGCAACCTTGCCTGCAGCCTGACCCTAAACCTCACCTTCTATGGCCCTAACCCTAAATCCTCTGTGATTTCTGTCAAATTCATTGACCCTCCCTTCCATGCAGCCTGACCCTAACCCTCCCTTCCCCACAGCCTGACCCTAACCCTCCCTTCCCCACA
>WWET01007287.1:0-11245 GCA_011038615.1 Limnodynastes dumerilii
TATATATATATATATATATTTATATATTTAGTAGGCAATAAACAGCAGGTACATTTCCATTGATGATATAGTTGGGCCATGTTTCTTAAACCACACATTAAATATTTCTTACTGAAAGACCATGTTTAAAGATCAAATTGTGAATAAAATAACTTCTGGATTACTGGTCAGGTGAGTGAAGTACATGCAATAGAACGTGGGCCCCTTACATAATTATATCATAATTTAGACTGGAGTCTATTTCTGTATAGATTTCTAAATGCTTATTATATCTAGTCATATGGTATAACTGGAAGCCCACACTTTAGTATTCAAATTACCAGTGGTAATTGTCACAAACAGCACTCACCTTGTATGAGTAATAAAGGTAATCATAAAAAAAACAACTGGTCTGTCTAAAATTGACTAATGCCCCTTTTTACATCACACACTACTTATTACCTGTTACTACTAACACTAACCAAAGAGGCTTTGGTTCACTCCATTTATATTCAATAAAATCTATTTTAATCAAAGCTATCAATAACCTCCCCTGATCGGTTTGTGTAGCATTTATTATAAAAACAAATCTAACCCTGGCACTAAATAAAATACAATATAGATACAAATAATTTCTTAGAAAAATAAAAGTTTATACTTACACAATGAACATTTTCTGTTGCTGAGGTTTCAGAAATATTTTGGGTCATTGCTCAATAGACATTGTTTCAAATAAATAACATACTATACAGCCTCAATGGGGACATTTTAAGGAAGATTTGGAAAAAGCACCGCCTCCCTTCCCCTAATGTCTCATAACAGATCTAACAGGTCTGTGTAGATGCAAATAAGCTTTTAACTACAGGAATTCCTCATCTATAAGTAATGGCATATCATAGGTCTGTGTTATCACCTACACACAAGGAATGTGAGGGGTCTTGATATTGGGGAACTAATGAACTTTATAATATTGATAGTTGTGTGTTAAAATATCTCCAGCAAATAATACAAACATAAATTTCTAACAGTATAGTTGAGGCAGACCAGCTTGACACTTTTTATTTTATTATTATTATTATTATTATTATTATTATTAACACTGATTTATATAGCGCCACAAATTATTCAGTGCTCTTTACATAGAGCATTACAAATTCACATCAGTCCCTGCCTCTATTGGAGCTACATGCTAAGGAACCGGATTCAGAGTTACGAGCATGTGCGAAATCAGTCTGGATTTTCGTTCTCTCGATACTTGTGGTAGTACCCAAAGGGCGGTGGCATTGGTTTTTCTTAGTTAAGGGGCACTTGTGGAATGTACTTTTGTTTTTTTGTTTTTTTGTGGGGGCACGCGGAGCTTTGCATTTTTTTTAGGGAGCGGGCAGTTTATGTTTTTTTCAAATAAATGCCCATGTGTAGTGATTTGGGACAGGGCATGCTGCCAATAGTAGTTCTACAAGCGCTAGCATGCCTTGTCATTCATGGGCATGCTTGTGCCTGTAGTTCTACTACCGACAGTATGCCCTGTCGGCCGGGACTTTATTTATTTATTTTTTACACATAGGTTGCGGCGGCGGGGCAGCCGGGGGAAGGAGTTCATTTTTAACTTTTTTTTTACCATTTTTTTTTCTGCTCCGGTGCGCTGTCCCTACGATTCCACCAGCCCTGAGCTGTTGGAATCGTAGGGCTTTTTCCGCATCCAGCGGACTGGTGTGCACGGAGTATTTAAATGAGAAAAGCAGTGCTTTTCTCATTTAAATATCCTGGCACACCCCCTTTTGCACTCGGAATCCGATGCTGGCGGATACCATAAACTACCATCTACCATAAACTCCACCTGCAATCCGACTTCCTTCCGCATTTAGCGCATGCACAGTTTCTTAAAAAAGCATTGCATCCGTGTGAATTTCACACGGATGCGATACTTTGAATCAGGTCCAAGGTCTCTAACAAATACTAGGATTAATTTAGTCAGCAGCCAATTAACCTATCAGTATGTTTTTAGCATGTGGGAGAAAATTGGAGCACCGGAGGAAACCCACATATAAGGCCTAGTCTGCCCAGGGGTTAACCAGGTTCTAAAGAAAGAAAAAAGAAAATTTATATAAAAGAATGCTTAATATTAACAGAACAGTAAATTTGAAAGTTAAGATAACATTACAAATGTATTTTTTATGTAGTGGATAATGTAGCTGGCAGTTATTATATGAGAAGTTCAGAGCCTTTTCTCTGTATGTTGGATATTTCATTCTGTCTTTTAGTTTAAAGAGCAGAATGAAGAGTTCACATAGTTGAGATAACAATCCTGAGTCTACAATTCTTGAAAGAGAGCCAAAGGCCATTCAGGGTTATGTAAAAAGCCACAGAAGGTCTTCATATATTCAAAGCTGGAAATGGGAAGTTCTTCAGTTCGCATACTGTACTCATACCATCCAACATTTGAGAATTGTAAAGAGGGACAAATGTTTGCGGCCTGGTAGAGGAGGTGTTTCTTGTACCACCCGGTGGGCGTGTCTGGGGAAAGTGGGTTTGTCTTGCATGTCCAGATAGCGGGTCTAGTGCACGGCTCTTTTAATAATTTACCCATCAATATGTCTGTCCTTTATTTTTTTTTCCAGCCTCCATATCTGCCCCATTATTATTTGTCCAGCATCCATGACTGCCCCTTATTATTATGTTCATCCTCCATATGTCTGTCCCTTTATTAAATGTATGCCCCTTTATTATTTGTCCAGCCTCCATGTCTGCCCCTTGTTATTATGTCCAGCCTCCACGTCTGCCCCTTATTATGGCCAGCCTCCATGTCTGCCCCCTATTGCCAGCCTCCATATCTGCCCCCAAATGCCAGTGCCAGCCTCTATGTCTGCCCCCTCGATCTGTCCTTTTATTACCAGCCTCTATCTGCCCCCTTAAAACTAGCCTCCATCTGTCCCCCTATTGCCAGCCTCCATCTGTCCCCCTATTGCCAGACTCCATCTGTCCCCCTATTGCCAGACTCCATCTGCCCCCTAAGTGCCAGCCTCCATCTGCCCCCTTAGTGCCAGCCTCCATCTGCGCCCCTAATGCCAGCCTCCATCTGCGCCCCTAATGCCAGCCTCCATCTGCCCCCTTAATGCCAGCCTCCATCTGCCTCTTTAATGTCAGCCTCCATCTGCCTCCTTGATGCCAGCCTCCATCTGCCCCCTTGATGCCAGCTTCCATCTGCCACCTTAGTGGCAGCCTCCATCTGCCCGCTTAATGCCAGCTTCTATCTGCCCTTTAATGCCAGCCTCCATATACCCCAGACCATTTTTTTTTTACTTACCTTTGCCTGCTTCCATCTGCCCCCTTGATGCCAGCCTCCATCTGCCCCCTTGATGCCAGCCTCCATCTGCCCCATGATGACAGCCTCCATCTGCCCCCTGTGATGCCAGCCTCCATCTGCCCCTGTGATGCCAGCCTCCATCTGCCCCCTGTGATGCCAGCTTCCATATACCCCAGACCATTTTTTTTACTTACCTTTGATGTCTTCTGCTTTCCTCCGCGGCACTCACTGTCTCTCTCCCTGGCTCTGCTGCGGTCCCTGTAGGACCAAATCCGTTTTTTTGAATGGCAGTGACCCTATAGGTTAGGGTTACTGCCATTCAGTAACAGATTTGGTCCTACGGGAGCCCTGTATTACCTGTTGCTTTCTGCTAAAAGCCCGGCCACATATACAGTGGCACGGACTTTAAAAAAAAAAAGAAAAAAAACAACTTTGAGTGTAATCTGTCGGGACAAGTTGTGGGGCGGGCGGGACAGCGGGACAGTCCCCTGAAAGCAGGACTGTCCCGCTCAAATCGGGACACTTGGGAGGTCTGATGTACTGGAAGACTAGACTAAATGTAATGATACTGCTAATTAACAAATAAGCAAGCAAATAAGGTAGTAGTATTTACTTTATAAATTCTACCTTGGAAGTAACCACTCTGATATGTAATGTTTCACAACAAAAACAGTCAAGGTATATATATATAACAAGGTATATTTGGTTTGATTTGACTGGAATTAGTAAATTTTCCTACCTATGCACCAACCCATACAAAAGTTGCATTAAAGTAACCACACTGTAATCTATTAATAATGTATTGAAATGTATTTAAAAAAAAAGGAAAAACACTTTTTAAATATATTATTATATTATTGTAGAAGAAATACATTTAAAAGTCTATACACTCCCACCCCTGCCCTGCAAATGTGAAAGTCTTCACTAGACTAGACATTAAGAAATTAAGCTACAAGCCTGTCCATTATAATAAAATTGCAAAACTAATAAACAAGGATCCAAAGGCCGTTTATTTGGATAAATTGATATATTCTTTTGTCACTGTGACCCAGCTTGATTACAAATACCCCATAAAAACTGCTATATTTAGACACTCAGAAGCATTTTCCCAAGCCCTGCTTTGTGGCTAATTACATTAATAGAAGTCCCATGAAGTTAACAGACCTTAGAAGGCAGGTAGTTCACAATTACACAAACAATTTCCTGTTTGATTACAAACACGGAACAATATTTGTTCAAGTAATTTTAAAATAACTATTCTGTTAGAGGATTTCGGGGGGTTTTTATATGCTTTGTCTTCATCTGTGATATCTTACTGCTTTTCCATGCATGTAATGGTAGCTCTAAATTGAAAAGGCATGGTGGTGTTTAGTGAACCTTATAGTCAATGACTGACGGTGCATGCTGGAACATGTAGTTCCAGAATACTTGAAAGTTTCTCAATATATGGGACATAATAAGTGGAAGATTAGATGTATTCATTTTATATGTACACACAAAAATTTCTCATTTTAAATTACACAGTTAGGTTGTGCAGACAACGCAGTGAAAAATCATTAATAGTTATTTAAAGTACAAGTAAAGTGCAAGTGCAAGTAGAGTTAGACTAATTAATGTCATCATGTCGCATGATGGGCAGGGGAGGTATTTAAATTGCACAGTAAGAGCTTGGTTTAGCACTTACACACAATCCTTCATTATGCACCAGCCCCATTTTACGTGGGGGCGAGTGCGTGATAGTTTAAGTAGGGTCTCAGGTACGAAAGTGCCCTATGAAATAAAGGGGCACTTTGGAGGAATTACAAGGGCAGGGCATATTTCATTTTGGGTTGGGACCACTGTGCTTACACCTAAAAAGGTGTAAGTAATGACTCTTGATCCGATTGAAAGCGCTTTAGGAGGAATTGAAGGAGAAAATTGTATGTTATTAATACCATTGCTTTAGTGACATATATAACAGTAGGCTAAGCTATGATTATATTGTTTACTAAACTCTGCTCATTGTCGTCATTCCCCACAGAGAACCAGTCAAACAATCATTAGTTTATGCACATTGTTTTTCAGTTTCTATTTAGTGTATTCATGAGGTTATGGTTTAAAATATATTGGGCATACTTTCCAACTATCCAAGAAAATATGGGAGCGTCCTAATGTGCAATTACCCTGTCTTTGATCAAGATATGAATTGTGTCATCATGTTCCAGCCCCTCTACTTAGTGCCATTAATTATAATATTGTGAAGCAGTGTGGGCTGTGCGAGATCTGTGTGAGATGATGTGATTTATGATTGATGTGATTTAATGCTACTCAAGCCCCTGGGGACTAAAACAATTTCATGGAGGTAAGACATAAATAGTTTCCAGATATTTTAGTGTTAAACGCATCAGCAATAGAAATAAGCAAATTTGCACCTGGACATATGTTACAATGCGGCGAGGTTAATCAATTTTGTAGTTCTGGGTTTTTTTTATTTTTATGCAGACAAATAAGTTGATATGTACATTGTACAGTAAGGGTTGGCTTCAGCCCTTTTGTACAATTCACTTTTCCGACCTGCCTCCATTTTATGTGGGAATTGTGGGAATGTTAAGGTAGGGGTCTAGTAGAGAGTTTGTTTAGAGAGTCTGTTTGATGAATGCAATGCAGTTGTAAAATATATCATAAAGTGTGTTTAGGCTACCGGATGCCTGTCTGACTTTCTAAAGATAAATATTTGAAACTCAAGTGGTGTTATATTATGGTGTTAATATTTACTTTTATACGCTAATTGTGTTGGACTTAAGTTCACAAATTCCGTGCTTATACACTACGAACTTCATAGTAACATACGCAGAAATGGGCGTTCCATGGATAAGTAACTAGGCAGATACGAAGATTTGGGTGGATAGAGGCATTTAAATGACCAAATGAAGGCGCGGTTATGCAGTTAAGTTCCTAAGTAGACGCCCTACGCATTCAAATGCAAACCTACAGTTAAGGGGGCTCTTTGGCACTCGTAAGTCACATAAGAACCTCGGCGTGCCGAGGGAGTTTCATTGCTATTAGTTGCATATATTTAGTAACCTATCGCATTCTTAAGTGTGAATCAGGGCCAATATGTGCAGTCTTTCCTTCCACTTTAAAAAAGGTGCATACTATAGGATAAAGAGTCCTTTTGGTCACTAACAAATAGGTTTTTTTGGTGACAACACTTGTTTTGACTAAGACCTAAATACTAATTTTGACAAATTTGGATTTTTCTGGCTTATGACAAGGTCAGTAAAGGCTGCAAAAATATACTATGTTGCAGATACAAAGTTTAGACCTGGGCAAAACATGTGCAAGTCTAGACCTGGGCAAAACCATGTTAAACTGTGAGGGATGGGAAATTTTTATTGAATTTACAAGTTACTAATTAAAGCTATACAGTATGTGAGTTCTGTGTGCAAAAGCTAAATATTTTCCCTTCATAGAAAATAATTAATTAGGGTTTGCTCAAGTCTGTACTTGCACCTGTTTAGACCTTAAAAAAAAGGTGTAGATACAGCTCCTCCTATGTGAAGCAGCCATTGCTCAGCATTCATAGACTGAGGGCTGGTCCCTGTTTAAGCAGCCATCCAGTGACAACTGTCAGCATATGTGCAGGGCGGTCGATAGACAGTGACCTCACTGCATATGCACTGGATGTAGGGGGCACTGGGTGGTTTCTCTAGTTCCGCCCCTGGCTACAGTGAAGCGTCAGGCATTGATTGGAGTTTAATTATCCATTACAGGGTCTCTAATTCTCTTGTGCCATGCCACAGTGCCTCTCCCTGCCTGCCGCTCCTCACTGACGGCTGATGCTGCTGGGAAGTCACGTAAGGAAGCATGGAGCGTAGAGGATGACTGTACCTCGCTCTCTGCTCCAAGGATTTATTGCTTTCGTTCAGTACTTTCTCCCCAACCCCCCATATCTGCCATGTACTCACTGTGCACTGACCACGAAACCCAGCCAGCGAGGACACAAGACTGCCGACAGCAGGAGACAATGGAGACAATGGAGAAGTTCCCACCTCTGGACCAGAGCCCAGAGGCCAGCGTCTCCAATGTCTCTGGTACTTCCACCATCGAACTGATGCCTGAGTCCTAGAATCATCATTTATCTTGACTTCAGGTGCCTGGGCTGAAGTTACGCCACTGCTTCAGAGACGGGTGGTCCAGGATGATCAGGTAAGTTTGGACTTGGGGTCTATTTACTATCATTAGCGCATTAAGCACTAATGATAGCAACCAGGCTTGCTGCACCTTGCAGCGAGCCTGGCAGGACCGCTGGAAGTATTTATTAATACTTACCCCTCCAGCGAGGTCCCACGATGGTCAGTGAGCCTTTCGCTGACATCGTTCAGTTATGGAGTCCCTGCACATGTGCAGTAGCTGCCTTTTGGGACTTGTAAAACTTCAAGTCTCAAAAGGCAAAATCCCCGCATGGGCCGGGATCAGAGACAGACGCGCGCCCGGTAAAGTAAGTTTAAAACCTTCGTTCTCTATTTTTTTGTGGTTTTATTTTTGTTATTAAATATGTTTATTAGGTAAAAATTTATTAAAAATAGTTCATGTATATTTTTATTTATTTTTACTTAGATTTTAATGTTTTTTTACTTAACTGTATTCCAGCGGTCTCCCGATATGTACCCCCTCTTTCTCTCCCCAATAACAGCTATTAGGGGGAGGAAAAGGGGGGTATATAGGGAGACCGCTGGAATTCTTACCCTTACGCCATCTTCAGATGGTGTTATTTAATGTGTCAGTGTGGGATGTTAAAATCCGCGCTGACACTTAGTAAATGCCGGCCCGCATTCATTAGAGTGGGCTGGCGATCTGGAGTGTTATTGCGATCGTCGCCATGGTTTCCATGGCAATGATAGCATTGTAAATAAGGAACGAAAACGGGCTTTATCATATGAAAACGATCTTCGTAGATAGAGCCCTTACTGTTATATACAGTATATTTATATTCTAGCAGTCTCTCCACATACCTCCCATTTCCTGCCTCTAATAGCAGCTATGAAGCAGCTTCACATGAAAATGGCATTTTTTGCCTAAAAATTAAGTGTTTTACATTTGATAAATCGCTTTTGTAAAGATAAGTGTTTTACATTTGATAAATCGCTTTTGTAAAGAGTCATTGTCAGTATATGTTTCCGCATGTCTCTGTGTTATCTTGTTAAGCAAATAACAATGGCAGTTATTTGTTCATATATGTAACTATACTAACTAAGGTTTCTAAATAAAAAGAATGGAATTAAATTAATAATATTTGTTATTCAACCAACATTTGGGAAACTCCATAATTTTATACAGTATGGTACAGTTTGTAAAAGAAAAAACAATGCATACTGTAGTTATTAAAATTTACGGGATTATGCGGTCTTTTTCTGCTTGCTCATAAATTAATTGTGAAACTAAATATTTTGGATAAAACTAACTGAAAGTGTAGTAATTGGGAATCTCTCCAAGTTAATAAGTGTTCACTGAAGCCTTAAGCTCCTCAGAAAAGATCAATGTTAAATGTCTACTTATGCACCTTGGTAATTTCAGAAGAGAATAGCATCCTGCAGACATACATGTGAAAACAAAGCAAAAAAGGTGTTGAACAGTTCTTATGACAAGCAATGTGAATTTCAAGCATGCTGTGGTTTCACAATAGTTCTTTAAAGGTTAAGGGCTAGATTTATGACAACAAAAGGAAAAATGGAAATGTTACCCATAGCAACCAATCAGATTCTTGCTGACATTCTCTAGAATGTATTAGGAAAGTGAGAGTTAGAATCTGATTGGTTGCTATGGGCAACATTCATCATTTTTCCTCTTCCACTGTTTAGTAAATCTAGCCCTAAGATTAGTATAGAGGAACTCTAGAAGGGGGATAGCTGAGATTGTGCTGGTAGATAAACACTTATCCAATTATCGGGCCAATCATATGATTTACGATGATTTGGTCCAATATTATAAAACTGTATGCGCTCCCACTATCATGATTTGCTGTGATAAAACGGATTGCATCCATTGGTTTGTGTCATGGGGCCTGATCCAGACCTACGCTCGCAAGCTGGTCGCACGCTGGTCGTAAGCGTAAATTCGGCAGAAAAAACGCACTGCGTATGTGCAGAGTGACAATTTCCGGTCGTTCCAAAGACCTTTTCGTAGCGGCGATTCAGGCGTCTGTATTCTTTGCGTTTTTTCCGACGACGGGGCGTGTTTATATTACGAAGTTAGTAGGGACACAGGAGTTAGGGAATGTAGGCGGGGGGAGCCATTTAAATTGTACAGTATGGGCGTGCTTAGTCCGGTATGATCAGCGCGTCGCTACGAAAATTTGTACCGACGCCGGGAAAAGTTAAGGTAGGGTTCAGCCGGCGTACGGAGGTAAAGGTAAGGGGAGTGTCGTGGGAGTGAAAGTTTTTACGCTGGAGCGATAATACGCTGCGCTCTCATGCGTAGGTCTGGATCAGATTTGCACCTAAGATTTGCAGATAACCTGTTTGGCACATAACAGAAATTTGAAGGTGCATCTGTGACACCCCTGCAGTAATATTTACTCTGTATGTAACACCCCTGCAATGCTGGGGAACAGGAGTGCAGGGTGCATGAGGATTGTAGTAACATGCCGACTGATGTGAGCGCATGAAGTGGCATGAGGGAGTTGAAAGGGTGAATGAGCAGTTGATAATGACTGTTGGAAGGGGTGGTTGCATATAGGCAGTTGAGAGCTGATGGCGGACGGGAGAAGGAGAGCTTAAGGGAGCAGAAAGTGAAGTTTATAGGATCAGAGTGAGATCGGAGATTTGGGACAGCTGAGAGATTAAAGTGTGAGAGAAGGACAGAGACGGAGATAAAGAAACCTTTGACCTGAGACCTGAAGTGGAGATCCGGAGAGTGTTAGAGAGAAGTTGAGGACGGCTGTGGTGACGACGCGGTGAGAAGGCTGCGGCGGCTGAGGAGAAGGGTGTTTGCGGACGATTGAAGTCGGTGTCAGGGAGTGCCTGAGCGACAGCGAGAGAACAGAGTTGGTGAGCGGAGAGGCTGAGAGTGGGAGCAGGAGAGAAACGGAGGAGGTCGGTGACAACAGAAGGTGTACAGCAGGTGATCAAAAGAGAGAGAGACTGAAGGAGAGAAACTAAAGGTAACAGCAGCCGAACAGAGGTGACAGCAAGTGATTGAGAGACAGTGCTGAAAACTGTAAAGAGAAGGAGGGAGAGGAGAGACAAAGCAGTGGAGAGACAGCGGTGAGCAATAAGACGGAGTGTGACAGTTGCAAAGCTGAGACACACAGCTCTATTTACTAAAGCTTTAAAAAGTTCATTTTTGGAGTTATGAAGTTATAACTCCAAAAATTAACTTTTTGCTATTTACAACAGCTGCACCGCCATGGAAATCACCAGTTTCCATGGCCATGCGGTAAAACTTCATCTGTCCTCGCCAGCCCGTTGTTTTCAATGGGGCTGGCTATTTACTAACCCTCAGAGCGGAGTTTTATACTCTGCTCTGAGAGTTAAAATAACGCCATTTCAGACTGGCGTTCCTGTATATTATATCCGAATTGTATTAAATGATAGTAAGTAAAAATTGAGTAGGAACAACAAAATAGTAACTATTTATTTGATGTTACATTGTTGATTGTAGTTATTTATTTGATGTTACATTGTTGAGTTTCAATTGAAGAGCTTATATTATATAGATATTTACTGTTTGTTACACGAAAATTGTTATATTTGTTAAAGGAACTAAAACTACAAATTATATATTGGGAAAAATGTCAGTACATTAAGACAATTGCTTTTTATTGTATAGTTTTCTGCCAATCCTGATTATTTAAAATAGTTGTGAATTAAAAGTAAACTTTAATTATCAAACAGTTGTCCTTGCCTTGGGTTATTTCTCACTCTGTCAAAACGTTCCGCAATTTCCATCTCTTAGAGTACACACTGTTGTTGGTATCATCTA
>WWET01007287.1:13199-53642 GCA_011038615.1 Limnodynastes dumerilii
CGGAAGAGAGAGAGAGAGAGAGTTAGACTGAAAGAGAAATAGTCAATACAAGATATAAGAATACTATTAGGCAAGTAGTAGTAACTAAAGATAGAAAAGGTAATTAGATCCACTGAGACAAAGAGAGACTATTAAAATGTGCGGTCTTTAAAGAGTAATGATTTTGTAATAATTGCATTGCAACTTCTACCAAAGTGGGTGTTAATATATTCGAAAGTTAACAGTGTTTAATATTTTAGCTGTAAATCCGAAAAGAATTGTATTAAATAATAGCAAGTAAAAATTGAGTAGGAACATGAAAATTGTAACTTTTTATTTGATGTTACATTGTTGATTGTAGCTATTTATTTGATGTTACATTGTTGAGTTTCATTTGAAGAGCTTATATAGTGTGAATATTTACTGTTTGTTACAAGAAAATTGTTATATTTGTTAAAGGAACTAAAACTACAAATTATATATTGGGAAAAATGTCAGTACATTGAGACAATTGCTTTTTATTGTATAGTTTTCTGCCAATCCTGATTATTTAAAACAGTTGTGAAGTAAAAGTAAACTTTAATTATCAAACAGTTGTCCTTGCCTTGGGTTATTTCTCACTCTGTCAAAACGTTCCGCAATTTCCATCTCTTAGAGTACACACTGTTGTTTGTATCTATCCATCTATATTTATATATATCTATTCAGCAGTGTGATTGCTCACACATCTGCATCTGTGATTTCAGTATAAAAGTGCACTAACCATTTAAGAAAGATAAAGATGTAAGTTAGGTGCTTAGATACACTAGGGTTCCCTACTGGGAATCTCCCGCAAGCCCAGACCACCTATTAATCTATATTGTAATCCCTAGGGTTACTAGGGTTGGGCGAGACTTGATGATGTCATCAAGCCCCGTCAATCCTCTGAAACACTTGAAATTACACATTTGATTGGCAGTGGGCTGGATTTAATGACACAATTTGCATAATTCGCCTCATTAAACCACACCCCTTGCTGTACTCTATGGCTTCTCTCCTGGTTCTCCCGGAGGGAAGCTCTAAAAAAAGTCGGCAACCCTGAGTTACACTCATTCTGCATAAGCCAAATGGATGTCCCCAGGGCAAGGGATTCTTTTAGAAATGAGGCCTCTTAACTCTTTTATACCCTTGCAATAATCCAGCTTGTCAATATGAAATGTTGGTAATGCTGTGTTCTTCAAGGTGGAATCTGATTTCTGTTGCTTCAAAAATGCAATCATCGTTTTTTGCATACCTTGTACTATTTGATGTACTATTTAACAAGCATATGGGTAAGCCATCCATATATAAAAGGATAGGGTCACTCTTACCATTTACCCAGCCAGCCCTAGAGACAAGGGCCCTGATTCACAATTAAAAAACAGAGGCTTCTTAGGTGCGTGTGTTTCTGATTTTCTAAACTGAGCATGCGTAGTCAGCCTGACTACGCAATATACGTAGCCCTAAGTCACGTACATGAACTATGTGCAGTCTTTAAAGACTGCATGAAGTTTTTAAGGTAAGAGGAGGCGTGCCACGGCAAGTAAAGTTAGGTAAATTGGGTGGGGGAGGGATGTAAATTAGCCGGGGAGGGTGGGTGAGCCATACTGCATACGTATTTTCCTGCTTAAGAAGAAAAATACGCTTGGCTAGTTAAGGCACCTTGCGTATTTTCCTCCCTACCCACCGGGGTAGGGAGGAGACCAGAAAAGTAGGTGCAGATATATGTGTATTCGAACCTTATGTGTAAATCCAGTCCAGTCTTTTAATATTTAAAAGGCAAAAGTACACTACATTTATTTTATAGTAAAAAGACTTTCTAATGTTGTGAAAAATAAACAATTGAAAGAGTTACCTGTCCCTCTGACCAGTGTATGTGTGGTAGTCACTGAAACAGAAGGAAAGCATTTGCTATTCATATAAAACAATCACCAGATTTTTCATGTCACTGATTCAGTTCATCAGATGCTGCAGCTGACATTATACTTGTTTACCTTGAATATAATTTTATTGACATTATGAATGTGGTCATTCACTGAAGTGGCAGTTGTAGCTGTAGCAACATGTATGCATGCACAAGATGCAAGAATGTAGTATTGCTTGTTTGTTTGTGGATGACTTACAAGTCACTAGGCTTCCACCTTCCAAACTTTTTTCATTTGCACTGATGTAACCCAGGGTTGCTGACTCTCCCAAAATATCCGGGAGACTTCTGAAATTTGGGCATTTTTCACAGTATCACTGAAGATCGAGCAAATCTCCTGCAATGGCCTTGAGGCTGTGATTGAATGCAATCATGGCCTCAAGTCCCACCCCCGTCTATCAATACTGTGGGCTCTATTTACTTACCTAAACGTTTCTCTGTGAACGAAACTACATCAGACTCACTTGTCTTCACTGCTTGGAAGCTTTGTTCATTCGTATGAAGAGTGAATGAAAATGGCCATTATCGCATGAAAATGAAATTAGTCAATAAAGCCCTCGTTCTAGTGTTACTAGGGATTGAATAAGACTTGATATAATTTGCATCATCAAGCCCCACCCTTTCCCTAGTAACACAAAAAATAGTAACAGACTGCTTTAGGACGCAATTTGAATAAAACATGTTATCAAGCCCCACCCCCATACCTGCATCTCATTTGTCCCTCCAAGATCTCCTAGGGAGAAGAAATAGAAAGATGGCAACCCTGATGTAACCAGGGCCGGCGGAACCCGGTAAGCGGGGTAAGCGAGAGCCAGAGTGGCGCTCCCCGCTGCCATAGGCGTCGCTATGGAGACTGGCAGGCAGCTCATATAGGAGGTTCCTGCATGAGCTGCAGCGGCAGTTACATGGGGCCGTATGCAGAGCAATGCACCCGGAGTTTACCGATATGTGTTACTGCGCATGCGCAGTAATTTTGTAACGCCATCTACGTTTCTATTTGCAACGTAGATGGCGTATACACGGTTTTAAAGAAACGTATGCAATGCGTCTAGAGCTCTGCATACGGCCCATAGAGTGGCTGATGTCAGCTGCTCTGTGTAACTGCCTCAGACGCTCATACAGGAACTTCCTGTATGAGCTGCCTGCTAGAGGAGGAGAGCGCCACGGAGGGGTAAGTTAGAAAAAACATGTTGGGGGAGGGGCCTGGTGTCACATTATGGGAATACTAGGGGGGCAAATATTCTATTTGTATTGTGTGTTTTGTTTTAAATCATACACATTTAATTTTGTTTCTATTTGCTCACTTGTATTTTTTGTTTGGATCTAAATCCATGGAGAACTCTGTAGGTCTTATCAAAGTTTCTTAGAGAAAGATTGGTAAGACCAGAATTGAACCACACATAGTTTACTTTTTATCTCAAACTTGGACTGATGTTTTATTTGTGAAATTCTCACTTTTGAAACTATTAATAGTGTTTATCATTTGTACACATTTGTATATACTGATTGTAGGGCAATTCTTGTTGCTCACTTCCATTCGGGTGTGGTTCGCCAGTTCAAATGATCTGTCTTTCGACAGATAACTTTGCGGCAATAATGGGCCGATTGCTGTCAGTGTTTGGCAGTTTGCCCACAGAAAACATGGCTCCCACAATGGCACAGACTAGAAGTCTGCAATGGAGAAAAGGTAAGTTTTCTTCTCCCTAACCCCTCTCTTCTCCACAGCGTGTTTACAGTATTTTACACAACAGCGAAGAAAACTGGCAATATTCCAACCAGAAAATGGCAACAAAGTATGAGTGATAAAACACTGACTTTCCATCACTGATATTTGTTACAGTGTACCGCTTTAAACTATCCATCACTGATATTTTCTACAGTGCACTACTTCGAATTTTTCCATTGTTCCGCCATAGTGCATTGCTTTAAACTTTTCCATCATTAATATGTGCTGCAGTGCATTATTTTGAATCTGGTATTGGAAGGTATTACTGAGGCTTATTGTCTGGACTGTCCATGGGACATTAGACTTGTATATCGTTAACCTCAATATTAATACGCATCAATATATATTGAACAAGGTGGAATAAAAAGTGATAAATATAAATTACCAATCACTCAGTGTGGATCTTATCAAGAGGACTTATTGTCAGGTTAATTGTCTTTTTTCAATCCGAACCAACTATTAGTAACCAATACTCTGTGAATGAATTAGTAAGGGGCCCCTTTACACTACAACATTGGTACCTTGCTGGACTAATACTTATTTATTTTTAATTACTTTTATTTATTTGTCTATATGTCTTATTAAATATGTGTTAGATGTATATTTGCATCAATTGGAACTCATTTTATTTGAATAAAAATTAGCAATAAGGTGATATTAAGAGTGCATCTTTATCTTTGATATATTTGATATATTCTTTGACTTTTAAAGGGGAAGTGGTTACACCTATAGGTGCTGCTAACACCTGGGTATTATCTGTTTACAATCTACGAGTTATATATCCTGGGATATCTCCAGGATACATTTCTTATACAAATGTTCCTTACATGTTTATTTGGATACCCTCCACCAGGGCTGACATCAGGGAGGGACAGCCGGGACTATTGAGCTGATGGGGCCTGCCGAGTGCGAGCCAATTTGCAGAGAAGAACCTCCATGCGCAGTGGCCCACTGTTAAATCAGGTCTGCCTTGACCCGTCACATAGGGGATGGGGCCCCGTGGCTGTGTCGCGGGCCCCTCACTGGGTATCATCGGTGCAATTATAAATATAGCTAAAGTTTTCAGGGGTACTTTCTGCTTTTAGTTGAAAAACACAAGATCAGTTACCCAACATAGTGGCAAGTGGCTTGTGAAATAATTACAAATATGTAATAACAAATATGTAATCTGTTGTTTCTGCATTGTTTTCCACTTTGTGTTTATATATATATATATATATATATATATATATATATATACATACATGTTTAAACACACATATATATATACACAGAATATAAAGTGTGCAACAACTCAATTATTTATGAGAAATAGCCTTTTCGCAATGTTCCATAACAGAATCAGCTGAGTGATTAATGTACTGTTATGTTGTGCTAGACTGGACATGTCCAGCTTCAGCACAGAAGCTTTGACTTCCTTCCAGCTGGGAATAGTAAGAACTTTTAAATTATTTAAAGAGCTTTGGTATTTTGTTGTTACTATGTTATATGACATAGCTATGCAGTGCTTGAATAATGTATGAAGGGCCCACCCTGGGTTTGTGACCAACTACACTAGTAAACACAGTATTTATTTCAACTAAAAGACAATAGTTGTTGGCGCTTTACAGACCTAGGCCCTGATTCAGAGATTTAAAATAAGAGAGGAATGTTTCTTCTGGGCAAAACCATGTTGATTTCAGGGGGCGTCAAATTCATTTTATTCTATGCATGCAGGCAGAATACTTTGTTTTGCTTATTGCACACAGATACTGACCAGCTTCCCTTTCACACTGTTATGACTCTCCTGGAATGTACAGGGGACTCCCGAAATTCGAGCAGTTCTCCTGATATCCCGGGAGAGCCTGCAAATCTCCTGTAGAGGGCTTGAGGCCCATGGTTTCATGAAAACCACGGCCTCAAGACCTGCCCCCCTACCTGGCAAGACTAGTATCCTAATGTTGCTAGGGACAAGGAGGGACTTTATGACGCAAATTGCGGCCCAGCCCTCATTACTAGTAAATCTAAAAGAGGGTAATTAATAATCAGGGACGGGGCTTAAGGACGTGATTTACATAAAATTGCGTCATTAAACCCGGCCCCTTGTATGCATCTATGGCTTCCCGCCTCAGAGGGAAGCTATTAAAAGTCGAAAACCCTGATTTAGGCTTGGGAAACATATGTACATCCACACACACACTAGGGTTAATTTAGTCAGCAGCCAATTAACCTATGTTGACAACGTACCCTCAAAAGTACGTCATGCGGTAATTCGCAATTATACCTGAAAAATACCAAGCCAATCGATGATGCGATCCAACCCACAAAAGTATATTTAAAGCAAAAGGAAAGAGTTAATCCAAAAGTGCTGGTCCCCTGAGACAGCATGCGCAGACCAGTCACTGGCAAGACTTTGATACAAAAGCCACTGGCCTTCAGAGCCTGGGCATCGTCCTTTTAACAATTGGGATCAAAGGGGAAGCCGCTCTCATCTTGATTGGAGAATCCTCATGGTCATCCTGGATTCCTAGCTCATTATTGGTCTTGGGGTTTCCTTTGTTTCAATTCCAGAGGTTAACCAGCATAATTGAACAGGTTTTCCAAGCCTATCTAGCAGGGTTATCTAACTAAACATTTCACATCATACTTTATTAATACCTATAACTTGTGATCGTTCGGCGGAAAATAGCATTGCTAATACAGCATTGTTTTCTACACTACAAGTCTAAATATGATACAAGTACAACATTCATACGCAGATCGGCGATAATTTGCTGATTAAACCATCTGTTAATGTAAAACACAACTTTGAGAAATTGAAACGCATTTATACAATAAACATAAACAAATCCTACATGAAATTATGAATGTGAAGTCGATTATTAATGAGAAATATCGCACGTGAGAAAAGCTAGCGAAAGTAGGCATGTGCATTCTAATGCGCGTGCATGATTGCGTAAATCCGCGTTCATATTTTCCCACACTTTCTGAGGTCCTTTGTTCTTAAGCCTTGCAAAGATTAATTTTTATATATGTTTTAAACCAATGTTTTGATTCGGTTTCGACACCTACCAGCATGTTTTTGGCATGTGGGAGGAAACCCACATAGATACAGGGAGAACATACAAACTCCACACAGATAAAGCCTAGTCCAGGATTTGAACTCATGACCTCAGTGCTGTGAGGCCCAATTGCTAGTCACTGAGCCATCATGCTGTCCCAATACTGTAAATACAGTTAATACAGTATATTGTGAATTTAAATCTATTAGATCTACAGGGCAAGTCTCTATCTTTTGTGTGCATCTTTATAGTGGAAAGGTAATTACATAGGAAAGCTCTATTCATTATTAGCAGGTTATCTTAGTACATACCCAGTGTTACCTAGCAGCATATCTGTATAACTACAAAGTGGACAGAGATTTTACAATGAGGAGGTAAATGTAACCGTGTTTTCCATATGCCACTAGCCTGAATCAGATAAAAAGTGAACAAAATATAATGTGTATTCTAGGGGAAAAAAAATTATATTTGAGATTTCTAGACTAAGTAGCTTGTCCAAGGGCCGGATACAGAACTAAGAAAGAGAGCTGACTTACATACAAAACATACTGTGCATGCAAATCACCCTCTAAAGGGGGGCCAGGCCACCCACCATGCGTATGAGAAATGTTTTTTGCCATTTAAGTCATACAGTAAGGGCTGTATTTAAGGTGCTGTCAGGGCACAAATCCAAAATCTGTATGTACTAGAGCAGGGGAGTGTCCTGTTCACCTTCATGCGGGATTATGAATCAGAATTTCTGTCTATAAGCCCCCACTGCGGAGGCTACGTACAGAATTTCCTATTAAATCTGGATTAGGCCTCAAAATATATTAGTATTTTCTTATGTGTTACCTACCAGTCCTATTCAATTAAATAACTACAGTATGTGAGGAAAGTTTTAAGTGACTACGATACTATATCTTGGTATTATAATTTGCTATTATAATTTTCAATACTGTCATGGGACCAGATCCAGACTTACAACATGGTTGCATATTCCAATCACTATGATCGGGAAACACCTGCTCTTGGTAGACAGCGCATACACAAGTGCTGCATTACCATGGTAGGTCCTGATCCAGAATTCCATTCTGGTTTTATGGGGTGTTATGGGGCAGGAAGCGGTAGAGCTTCTACTATGTGGGAAGCGGGAGGTATATAAATTCTAGGGTTCCGTTCCCCGCTGTGAAAATGGCATTTTCAAAATACACACAGCCAACAGCTAATTGTCCACTGTGTCTATTTAGAAAATGTCAGTACCCGATGGTTCCGGATGTAGTGTAGCAGGGTAGTCTTAGGGTTAGGCTTCAAGGAGGCGATGGATAAGAGAATGGGAGACTTATGGTAAGACTGCAGGGAGGTGATGGATGGGAGAAGGGGAGACTTAGGTCTCCATTTACTAATACTTACCTTCCCCTGGGAATGTTGCTGCTCCGGGCTCGCTTGTGATCACAGCGAGCCCGGCAGCTTCCCCTTTAAAATTTACTAATACTCACCCCTCCGGTGAGCTTCCGCGATGATCTCTGCACGCATTGCAGGCCACTTCATATGAATGAAGTCCTGCGCATGCACAGAGACTACATTGCCGTACTTAGAAAATTTAAAGCCCTAATATGAAAAACCACTCTTCATATCGGGGCTGAGTCAGACGTATCTTCCGGACAGGTGAGTTTATCTTTTTTACTTATTTTTTTTACATTAGTGCATACTCCTTAATGCCAGTGGTCTCCCCATACATGTCCCCCTTTTCCTCCCTATAACAGCTATTAGGGGGAGGAAAAGGGGGCAATATGGGAATATCGCTGGTATGAAGGCACTAACGCCATCCTGAGCTGGCGTTATGTTTACCTTCGGCACCAAGGGATTGTAGATTGTACGAAGTGCTGCCACAAGTTAAGATCAACGGGGAAGCGAAGATTTATGAAATGTGTGTGCATCGCCATGGAATGCACTATTGTAAATGGTAAGTAGATAATTTTTAGGTGATAATGTCTGTTTTACTGTAAAAACAGGCATTATCACCTAAAAATGAAGTTGGTAAATATAGCCCTTAGGCTTAGGCTGCAAGGAGGGGATGGGTGGGAGAATGGGAGAATTATGGTTAGGCTGCAGGGAGGTGATGGAGCCTAGAAGGGAAGGCTTAGGCTTAGGCTGCAAGAAGGGGATGGATGAGAAAAGGGGAGATTTAGGATTAGGCAACGGGGAGGGGATGGATCAGAGAAAGGGAGACTTAGGTTTTAGCTGCGAGGAGGGGTTGGATGGGAGAAGAGGAGACTTAGGGTTAGGCTGCGGGGAGGGGATGGATCGGAGAAGGGGAGACTTAGGGTTAGGCTGCAGGTTAAAGGAGGGTTAAGGTTAGGGTAATGGAAGGGGAGGGTTAGGGTGAGGATTAGCATAAGGGTTGGGAAAATAAGGGTCGGCGCTTACCTGTTTTACCTGTCTGCGGCAGGGCAGGTAGTTTTCCATCCTTGTAAATGAAGTGTCAACAACGGCCCATCTCAGCAGCGAACCACACCCCAAAATTTAGAGTAAGGGCTGGTTTCAAACTTAGGGCATCTTTGTTAGGCATATTTACTATTACTTACCCCTCTGGTGAATCCCACGCATGTACAGTGTTCTTTTCCTATTGGGACTTACATTTTTAAAGTCCCAAAAGGAAGCTTTTGCGCATGCCTGGGCACTTTGGCTCCAAGGAGGGGTAAGTAGTAGTAAATATGCGTAACAAAGATGCAAGGCTTCCTGCGAGGTGCAGCGAGTGTTGCTTTGCTAATTTGCACTTGCAGCCACATTTTTTGTAAATGGAGCCCTAAGTTTCAAAATGGCCCTCATTTAACGTGCCGGCACAGATTGTTAATATCCGTGCTGCCATTTTGTAAATATATTGCGATCAGCCGGAATGCATTCATCAGAGTGGGTTGGCAATCAGGTATGCTAATGCTATTGATCACCATGGTTTCCAATATTAGTAATATTAGTAGAAATGACTGGGCTTGGTTATTATATGTTATAAGTATAAAACAAAATGCTACATGTTTACCTATTACTTTTTACAGTTTCAATAAAATTCCGGTAGGAGTAACCACCGTGAGAGTTGTCTTTTAGAAGTAGAGATAAACGGAAAATAATCTTCGTCTGTCTCTGTTTCGAATAGGCAGCTTTTTGGGTTATTTTTAGCCGCACCCGCTGCAGTCCCCACTGGAGAGGTGAGTAACCTCTCCGGGGATGTTTAGGGTTAGGGGGAGGGTTAGGGTTAGGCTCTGGGGAAGGGAGGGTTAGGGTCAAGGAAGGGGAGGGTTAGGGTTAGGGTCAGGCTGCGGAGATGGAAGACTTAGGGTTAGGCTATGGGGAGGAGAGTCTTAGGATTAGGCTTCGGGGAGGTGAGTCTTAGGGTTAAATTGTGGAGAAGGGATGGCTAGGATCAGGTTGTGGGGAGGGGAGTCTTAGGGTCAGGATGCGGGGAGGGTTAGGGTCATAAAAGGGGAGGGTTAGGTTAAGGATTAGGGAAAGGGTTGGGGTTAGATTTCATACCTATCAATTGCCTCTTCAAGGCAAAAAGCAATCGATTTCCCTTCTGGTTTAAAAATTGGCTGGGAGAGAACGGCCCTTTCGAAACGGGGTCCCAAATCTTTTTATCATTTGGTTAATCAGCTGGATACATTACTGTATATTAATTGAGATTTTATTGAACCTAATTAAATATGTATCATTAATAAAACAGGAGTAAAAAGAGGAGTTTTTCCAGAAAAAACTATTTACAGATTTAAGATTAGAGTGTCCCAGGATATGAATGAACGTAATATATAGCAGCACAAGATCTTCTAATCCTCCTGATACAGAGACTGTGTATTATCCTTTTTGTGTAGATCAATTTCTATCCTTTTAAGGTAATTACAGCTGCATGTGTGACCAAAAAACTTTCTATTATCATAGGATAAAAATAGGTCTGTGTTTGCCTGCTGCCTGCATCCCTTTAATCACTTCCCACTTCATGTAACTGATTCTATCACATTTTTAAATCAATTGGATGTGTTCTATTAATAGCATCTTTCTTTTAAAGTATTTGCTACAACACGGTGGTGATTTTTAAATCCGACTTGGTATTTGAGATCTACAGATGTTATGTGATAATATAATGAATATGAGGGTTAAGTTGATGTGCACCACTGATGCCTGCATTTATTTATCTTGCTCCAATCTTCTTGTCGCTGGTTTCTGTGGCACCATAAGCCACGGCATAGAGAAAGAGATGCCTTCAGACAAATAATATGATGTCACAAGAAACAAAAAAATTGGTACAATCCAATAAATTTTTTATTTATTTAATAAGCTTTTTATTTACCAAATTTACTGCTGTATTTTTCATTTATTAACAGGTTTTTATATAGCACTAACACAGCCATATACACACACACACTAGGGCTAATTTATTCAGCAGCCAATTCTACCATCTTCATTCATCTACCAGTAGGTTTTTGGCATGTGGGAGTGAAAACAGTGCACGAGGAGGAACCCCACAGTGACATGGGGACACAAACTCCACACAGATAAGGCCTAGTGTGTGAATCGAATGCCTGACTTCTGCACTGTGAGACATAAGTGCTACACACTGAGCCATCGTGCTCTTATAAATGATCCTCCTGTTTCCTGACTTTTTTTTTTCAATAAATTGTTGACGATGAATTTCTTTAAGTTAAACACCCTTAATATAACAATTCTAACTTGTTTACTTGTTATGTCTATAATGGACGATCCAGAGTTTTAATAACGGGATGTTTTTAGCTTGCATACAAAGCGTACATCTGTGCTGGAAGACGTTAAGATACTGGGGTGGGGCCGGATGTGTATGATGCATACACTTGAAACACCTTATTCCCTATTGAGACTCCCATTCCATTCCCATTTTAAGTGAGGATGGCATGGAAACCTCAAGGTAGTGCCCACGTATTGTAAATTTGTGCATGCAGGAAGTGGCCTTCCCTTTGCACACACAAAATGCTGTATACAGAATAATGTTAATAAAAGTAGCTGGTACATAGTAATATGTTACTGAAATAATCCTTCAATTTAGTCTCTGTGGTATATAATTACTCGTTTCATGGTACAATAGTTTTTTATGATACAGAAGACTGGTCCTTCCAGCTGTCCTGTCTTATTGGTATGTTTATTGGTAGTGCAGCCCGTGGTACTGAGGGGTTCTTTGCTTTCCCCCAAGAGATGCATCATATATGAATATGACTCCAGTGTTTCCATCGTCATAGAGTTCCTGGCGATCGCTCACAGGCAGAGGAGTAGCAAGGGTGGAGCCAGTGGATCTTATGCTCCGGGTACTCGCAGACTAAAGGGGTGCCCCAGAGAACAATCAAGTGGAATGGCGCACTATATAATGTGCAGACAGGGAAGGAAGAAAGAGAGGAAGAGGGAGAGGCAGGGGAATGGGAATGGGAATGGAAGGGGAGGAAAGGGGATGGGCTGGTGCAAGGGGAATGGGAAGGTGAAGGTGGAGCTGGATCAGTAGATGGAGAAGCAGGATCTATATCATCATCAGCTTCAGGCCCCTGCTGTCCTGGATGCATTTTTCGCCCTTTGATTAAAAAATAATACAAAATAAATTAATTGATTAAGACATTATATGAAAAAAAATAATACAAACATTTTATCTATATAATCTGGGTGGAATTTCCTGAGGTGAGTAAACAGGTTTTTTATTACATTTTATTGGTGTATTTAAATACCAGGAGATTCATTTAAGATAGAGGGGAGATGGTGGTGGTGTATAAGTACAAAAGTTCAGAGGTGGGACCATCCTACCTCACAACATAATTATTCCACTCAAGACATATGTAGCAAGGGTGAGAGTGAGTGATAGATAGAGATAGATAGATAGATAGATAGATAGATAGATAGATAGATAGATAGATTATATAGCGCCAGAAGATTATGTGGTGCTTTACAATTTTAACAATCATTATAACAAGACTGGGTGGTAACAGACAGACTTGGTAAGTAAGAGGGTCCTGTCTGCAAGCTTACACTCTATAGGACATAAAGGATTGATACATAAGGACAAGTGCTATATGTGCCACAATGGACCAGCCAGCGTGTAAAGTAAAAGTGCTCAGTGCTCTGTATGATCCAGTCACACAGAATTGTTAGTAGCAGGACTGAGGGTAATTTTTGTATGGAAAGTAAAGTTTTCAAGTTGTGTTAATCATTTAACAGAAAGGTAGTAGGTTGCGCAAGCTAGTCTAAAGGGATGAGTTTTAAGGGAGCGCTTGAAAGTTTGGAGAGCAGAGGATAGTCTTAATGGGCAAGGAAGGTTATTCCAGGAAGCAAGGCCGATGCTAGCATGTCTGGCATCCTCCTGCAAAAAATTTATTTGCCCCCCCCACCCCTTTTATAAATGATTTGTTATTTCAATAATGGCTTTCTTCTATTAATACAAATCATAAAATAGTTCTCCTTCATCATATTGTGCCCCTTCATGCTCACACTGTGCCCCCTTTGATAATCATCTGGCCTGTGCCCCCTTTTATAATCATCACCCTGTTTGTGCATCCTTTTGATAACAACCCTGCTTGTTCATCAAAGGGGGCACAAGCAGGGTGATGTTTATCATAGGGGGCACAAGCAGGGTGATGTTTATCATAGGGGGCACATCACCCTAACTTGTGCCATTACTTACATTCTTTCTTTCTGTTCTCCTGCCTTCACTTTGTTCTGCTTCTTTCTTCTGTCCTAGCTCCTCTCTGCACACTCCTCACTAATAACGTCGGACGTGATGATGTCACGCCTGACGTTTAGTGAGAAGGGAGCAGGGAGGAGCCAGGAAAGAAGAAAGAAAGAGAAGAAGAGCATTGGTTGCTGGGTCCCGGCACTGGCACTGCCATATTAAGTAAGTAAGCTAGATTTTTTTTTCTTGCGGCAGGACCATACTGGCGGTGGGAAGCGCCTCTCTGGCTCAGCGCTCCCCCAACACGCTTACCCCACTTACCAGGTTCCGCCGGCCCTGCCAGGGAGTGGGTGCAGCACAGGATAAGTCCTGTGACCAGCAATCAGAGCATTTGTTTAGTGTAGAGAAGAGGAGTAGTAGTTCCTGAGAAGATCTCAGAGCGAGCTGGGATATATCTTGAGATGAGTGAGGGTATGTATGTGAGTGCAGTGTTATTGATGGCTTTGTAGATCTGCAAAAGGACTTTGTATTTGATTCTGTAGTATGACAGAGTAGAGCAGCTCTAGCAGATTGCTTTGCAAGAAAAATCAGTCTAGCTACTGTATGCAATATGGATCGTAGGGGGGTAGTTTTATAACTTGGGAGTCCAGTAATAAGAGCATTGCAATAATCAATGTGAGAGAGATTAGTGCATGAATGAGGGAGAAACATTTAACATTTAGAATGTAAAAATGTAAACAAGCATTAAAAAGAAATAAATATAGGTGCCAGAAATTTCCTGGCTCTCGCTGAAGAATATATAATAGGGCTACAAATCTTAACATGAAAATATGCAGAAAGGGAGCATGATGGTGAGGTGTATTGCAGTAGATTTACAAATGAATAATAGATGTTTACACTTCACATAAAATTGTCACTAATAATTTATTAGTGAGGTTATGAGCCCAAAACATACTGTTTTGTGAATGTTGGTTTAGTGAAAAATAGGGTGTTACTATCTTCAACAATTCTCAGCTAAGCTGGGAACATTAGAGCAACTCAATTTATTTTGCAAACTTCAGAACTCTCTTCTCATTTGGAACACTATTGTAGAAAAATGCTGGAAAATTCATATGTGGTAGTCATTTACCATCAATCTAGGAGTTTTTCTTTATGTCAATAATATTTTTTCTTTAGATCTATAATCCAAAGATTTAGCATTTAATGCTGTGGTCTAGTATTGGCCTTGCACTCTCTGGGCCTAAATGGGGGGTTCTTTGTATTTATGGAACCCCCAATTCCTTTCAATCAAATTTATTGCAGCAGTTAGGGAGATTTCATCAATCAGCAACAGAATACAGTGGTCAACAAAACATGGTAGACGGCCGCATAGCTAATCGAAACGGGGCTTTTCCTGCCCCGGTAGATACGGCATGCGTAAAGGGGGGGAAAGAACCTTTTCGTAACAGCCGTCAGCCGTAACTTTAGACGCTTAGCACGCCCACACTGTACGATTTAAATACCTTTCCCCACCCACAAAGCGTAATTACGTGTTTCGTGTGGCTGGCACGCCCCTTCGTGCATTGTTACGAAGCTGGTACGCTCAAGGCCCATACGCTCAGCGTTTCTTTGCGAAACATCTGCCGCGTGCATGCGCAGTAACTACAAATGGGTGCTTTTATGCTTATGAAAAGCGTAAAAACACGGCCGAGCGTAGGTCTGGATCTGCCCCAATATCACTACATCCTGTGTTCCGACGTGTACCCCAGGGTTCTGGGCATGTGCATTGATGAATGACAGTTGATTTTCACATATAAATCACCTTTCGTTCACTTGTCGTTTAGAGGACTGGATCCATCATGTATTTTATAGAATCCATCTGTTCTACATGAATATCATCTATTTAGGCACTTTACAATATTAATTCATTTATATTAGATTAATACCATTGATTAATGTATAATTCATTTATCTCATATTAAAATTATTAACTTATTTATATTATCAGATACAAAAATTAGTCCCCCCTTTGCTTTAATTATTAGTATTAATATTTATTAAAATAGTCTTTGTATAACACTGTAACATAAATTGATACCTTTGAAAATAAACAAAACAATAGTAACCAATGAATGATAGGACAAAGGGGAACTCTAGGATTGACTGTGTCCCAAACCGAGACTATAAAAGACCGTTACGAGACAGACACCATCCACGCCTTGACAAAGCTTGCCGCTAAAAGCGAAATGCGCGTCTGCGTTTCACATGTCCACCGGACTTTATTATTTTTTCATGACAATGTGTCTGCCTGCCTAATAATCTTTTTAAATGCACCAGATACCCCAAAGTTGTAGGGGCTGTGTACTATACATGTTAAACTCAGCAGTTAATACAAAGATATTGGAGTCTATTTTCGTTCTCTTGTTTACACTGCCGCCCTGGCAAAAACCCGGGATTTAAGACCCGGGTTATTACCGTGGCACACATCAGCCCAGCTCCTTAGACCCTGTTCAGACTGCTGCTTAGACCCGGGAAATTCCTGTGTCAGGCACGTTCATACTGAACACGGGTTTGCCCTAGCAGAGTCATCACACTCTGTAATTTATTTACTGTTGCTCTGGCAACATTTGCAGCCGATGAGCCCATTCATACTGAGCCCTGACCCGGGTTGTCAGGGTTTTTGGCTCAGTGTGAATGGGGTATTAGATATTTCTCCATTGTAGGCTAATAATCCATGAATGATTAGTTTCTATTACTATTTGGTGTATTTCTTTTGATTTACGTTTAATATAAATGCAATGGAAAATATGAGATAAGAGAGTTAGAATAGGACATAGTTATACCCAACCCTTGTCTCCCCGCAATAGCATTTAAATCAGTCAGGCAGTAGTCAGATCTGTTGATACTACTATAAGTCCTTTTTAGGTGGACATTATATTGAGTGAGTGAATATTTTAATACCTCCTACTTTTACTGTCTTTTAATAAATTTTTCCATTTTAAAATTTGATTAATAAAAGTTAATTTTTATATTTAGTATCTGTATCCAATACATGTGTCTCTGAGTGCCCAAACTAAATAAGCGTTGCTTTTCTTCTATGTGATTTGTATAATAAAATCTTTCAGAGGCTACTGTGAGGGAACAGGTGGGCAATACTGAAACTTAATTAGGGGCGTATGAGGACTTACGTAAGTCTCCTGCTTAAGTTCCCTGGACAAGCAACATTGATGCATGCACGTGCCAGATCAGGGTTGGTGCAATGCCATAAGTGGGAGATGCGGCGCAGAATGCTGCCAGGCTGGAGAAGCACAATGGGAATACATGATAGGGATATTAGGGTGCTGCAGACACATGATGGGAATACTGGGGGAGTTGGAAAGAGATGATGGAAATACTGGTGGGCTTCAGACACATGGTAGGGGATACTTGGGACTGGAGAGACAGTATGGGGATACTGAGAGGCTGGAGAGACATGATGGAAAATATTGGGAGGCTGGAAACACATAAAGGAGAATATTGGGAGGCTGGAGACAAACATTGGGGAAATATTGAAAGACTGGATACACGCAAGGGGGAGATATTGGATGGATATATATATATATATATATATATATACTGCACCGGTGGGAGGCCGCACACCAATGGCTGTCATTGAGAAGTAGAAACAACCGAAAGTACCTTTTCACCTGTCCCTATTTTGAATGGCATTTTAGATTTTTTCTTATGAATGATTGAGTAAGCGATCGGCATACTCACCCATTTCTTTTCGGAAGCACCGCTGAGAACTGGGAATTTTAGGCTTAGGGGGAGGTCTAGGATCTGGGGAAGGGAAGCTTAGGGTTAAGGCCATGGAAAAGGAGGGTTAGGGTTAGAATCAGTCTGCAGGAAAAGGGGGGTTAGGGTCAGGCTGCGGGGAAGGGAGACTTAGGGTTAGGCTGCAGGGAAAGGATGGTTAGAGTCAGGCTGCTAGGAATGGAGTTAGGGTAATAGAAGGGGAGGATTAGGGTAATAGAAGGGGAGGATTAGGGTTAGGATTAGGGAGAGGGTTGGGGATAGAATTCTTACTTAACTTTCAGAGCCGCCCCTTCAATTCCTCATGCCTAAACCACACCAGGAAGGCAGGTTTAATGAGGGGCGGAGAGCAACAGTTCTGCACTAATCCGCAAATGACTTGTCAACTATCTCTTTATATAACTATTCCTCAAAAGAAAACTCTTGCTCCACCTCTATAGTTTCAACTTCATCAGCAGCTGACACGAAACCAAGCTTTTGACAACTAAAATAATTTTACTGCGAAGAAATCCCAGCAGAGTTTAGCTTTTACTCTGGATTTATAATTAGCTGCCCTTATTTAAGGGGAGGAATTAAACATGAATGTTCATACCATCCACCAACCGTTTGCATCTCTCCGTCAAAACATTATTGCTTTAAGCCTTGGCAGTGGATAAGCACAGAGGCCTTTCGGATCTTAATACTCCAACTGAGCATTTACAATCCAAAAGGAGGAAGTGGTAACCTCCCACAGTTCTTTAATATTAGTGCAAGAGTATTTGTAAACAAAAGCTTCCCAATTTAAAAGGTAAGGTGGCAGACCTTGAAGACAGTAACAGTAAAAGTTGCAGGTGAGCTGTGTCAGCAGGGTCTTCCTAAGTGACTGTGGAATATAATCTCTACAATATATGGCAGGTTTTCTCACCAGAAGTTAGAGAATATACTTACTACTCCCCTTTCATAATGGTTATTCCCGGTTTAACCTTATTCTGGTGGGCAAATAGACATTATATTAAAATTCTCCCCATTACATGGTAAGACCACTTACTTGGACTTGGGACCTGCTCACATCTAAAATGCTTCCCTAGACCCTGGAGACCCTTAAGAACTATCAGTTGACTAACCTAAAGTTTGTGAAGGCTTTGGAAGAGTCTTTTACTCCAGAATTATACTCTGGAGGATACTTTGATTTTCAATTTTAGGTGCACTGTAAAGGCTGTCATAAGAGGCATAGCCACATAGACTTGGGCCAGGCAGCAAGATATTGAGGGTGTGGAGAAGTAACCAGGTCCACTCATCTCCAGAGACCAAGAGGTCACTGAAAGATCTGAGACACAGACTCCAAACAATCTTGTTGCTGGGGATTCAGACAACTTTGGCAAATTTAAAACAAAAGTTTCTTGTGCCATGATAGAAGGCATGCTGGCTTGTAAATTGTGTGGGAGACAGGCACAAACATGGTCAGTAATAAGGGTTTTAATGTACTTAATCCCTCCAAATATAGCCAATGGGCTGGATCCAGACTTAAGTAAGTGCTTGAAATTAGTTACTCTTGGGCTAAACCATGTTGATTGCAGAGGAGTCATATTTCATCTGTTGCAAACAGTATTAGAGTTGAGAGGTGATGTTTCCCATCCCAAGTCTAAATAACAGTGTGATAGTAAAGCTGGTCAGTATCTGTGTGCAGTAAGCAATTCAAAGATATATCCCTGTATGCAAAGAATACAATTACCTTGACCCCCCCCCCTGCAATCAACATGGTTTAGCCCAGGAATAACTAATTTCAAGCACTTACTTAAGTCTTGATCCAGCCCAATATACTTGTAGATTATTACACTCAACTCTATAACGTTTACCAGGATAGTAATACTGTTGTACGTATCTATTTCTTTTTTTTATAAGGAATTTATCTCTGCCCTCAGTGATGGGTAATGAGCTTTCAGCCCTAAAAGCCCATGGAGCCAAGACAAGGGTGAGAATGTGATTATGCAGTTACCAAATAAGGCCCATTGTCCAGATGGATTCATTCACAATTTGTGTGTCACTTTTATGATGAAAATAACTCCTATCTTGACCAGCCTTTAAAATACAGTTTCTGACTGCGGTTTCTTCGCCAGAGAGAAGCTAAAGGTGCAAATTATTACAATTACTAAACCAGCCAAAAAGAGCTATAGGCCTATAGCTTTACGTAACACCAATGTAAACATTTTTTGCTAGGCTGATTGCGAAATGATTGAGTCCTTTGCTACCTCTTTTAATAGAACCTGACAAGGTGGGTTTTATACAAGGACGTCAGGGGCCTGATAATACTCGTGTTGAACATAGTTGAGTAACCGCCTCAGCAGAGTAACTTGTGCTCCTCTCACTTTATGCAGAGAAAGTTTACCACATTGGGGGTACATGGAACAAGTGCTGGTGAAGTTGGTTTTCAGGGTCTCATTCTATGCTCCATCATGGCTCTTTATAGGGGTCCATCAACCTAAATGTTTAGCATTGGGTTCTTCTCATTTCTTTTTAACATTTCTAATGGCATAAGACAGGTTTACCCCTTGTCTCCTCTTATATTCACCCTGGACATCGAGCCTTTTGCCCATATCCAGTCCTCTACAACATTCCCTGGAAGTTATGTTAATATATTGTGTATGTTTACAGATGATGTTTGTAGTACTTCGTTTGATATGTGTCTGGAGAGTTTACTGGTAAAATCCTGAATCAGTATAGCAAGATTTCTTACATTAAAACAGAAGCTCTACTTAACATTCCACCTCATAAGGTGGATAAACTAAGGTTTTAATTTCCCATACTCTTTAAAGACCTTGGTGTTGTCATAACTAGAAATCAACATTCCTTGCTTGTATTCCAAGCTAGGTGAAGTTTTGTTTTTTTGTGAAGCACCTGAAAGGTGGCTTGGCTTAGCCAGATTGTGGCTTATAAAATGTCACTGCTACACAAGCTTATGTACCTGTTTCACTCTATTCCCTTTAATCTTTCCCAAACAAGGTTGGTATAAACTGCGGCAGATGATGCTCTCTTACATTTAGAGGAAGAGGCCACCAAGGTTAGCATTTAGCCATATGATACTGTCCAAGAGGAATGGGAGATTGGGGTTACAGGATTTGTCAGTGTATCAGGAAGCAGTTAAGAAATTGGCATCTCCCCACAGGTAGAAAGCCTTGGATGGTGTATTTTTCAGCACACTACTTTTCAACTAGTAACTAACCTGCCATTTTATTTGTAAAATAAAATGCAAAAATATTAGTTGCACAGAGGTGAAACCTAGATTCTAGTCCAGATAGATGTGGATTCTACTATTCCTGAGCTAGAACCCAACATTTTTACTTTCACTTTAAGTTTGTTTATTTCAATAAATTGTGACAAATCTAGCTTTTTTCTTGCCTTCTGAGCGACCTCCAGTGAGCTCCCCAGAGATTTGGACCAACCTATCTTGTGGGCGGCAGAGGGACCTCAGATTCTTCAAACCCTCTGTGGTTTGACAAACTCCTCCATATCATCTGTGGTAATAAGCTCCATAGACTCCCTGTTTGTTAAGCTCTAAAACTGAGTGATGGACTCTGGTCCCTTAGAACCATCCGTGGCCATCGTTCCCCATTCTCCCCTTCCCCATACCCTCCGCCTGCAGATACTCTTCTGAACCACAGATGGGAGGTTGGATCCACTGCTTTCTCTCAGCACTGCAGCTGCTGGGACTTAGGACTCCCTCTTCTGCCATTGACTCTCCATGTGGCTATTAGTGGCTCTCGACCAAAACTATAGCAATGCTTTAGTCATTCCTGACTGTCACAGCATCTTATCACTCTGATCTCCTGAAAAAGAGGGGAACCCCTTCCCAACAGCCACAGCTGCTGCCCCACAGAAGGGATTGCCCCAGTCAAAGGCACGTTCACTGAGAATCGCTGATGAGACTCCTAGTCACCTTTTCGTTGCTGCACGGTACTATCTGAATTGAGCAGTACAGAGCACTACAGAGAATTCTGCTTTGCTGACTGCCAATGCGACTCCCTGCTCCACTCCAAGGAGACTCCTCTCTTTCTCCACTAGGGCTTGGATACCCTCCCTGTACCCAACTGTTCTCTGCACAAGCACTTGCAGGTCCCGTTACTGCAGCCTGCCTCAATTCACTTTGGGAGCTCCTGCAGCTCACTTGCAACTTTTCATGTTACTGTCATTGCCTGAGCAGTGCAGATTGACCCTAGTACTGACTACACTGTAGTGGTGCCTAACTAATATCTACAACTAGTGGCCATACAGGTAATATTTACAACTAGTGACCATACTTAATCCTCTCCCCCCACTAGAGGTATTACTCACTACTTTCCAGGGAAATCCCTTGAATGTCCAACTGCCAGTGAGAGCCCGTATTTTGGGTTATATTTTATGTGTTTTTATATGGAGAGCTGTCTCACCATCCGTTTTTCATTGGTGGCAGTAGGGAAAAGGTTCTGCAGTAACCCAGGCTTAGACTTCTGCGCTTTGCTGCTTTGGCATTTTCTTTCCTTTCTTTTCTTTTTTGTTTCTGTTGCTAGCAGACTATCCCTGCCTTTCATGCACTTGTTTGAATTTACATCAGGGTTGCCAACTTTTAATAGCTTCCCTCCGTGTCATTAAGCCCTGCCGCTTGACTATTAATTATCCATTTTAGATTTAATAGAGATGATGCAGGATAGGATAGGATACTAGTGTTGCTAGGCAGGGGGGCAGGACTTGAGGCCCGTGGTTTCCATAATACCACGGGCCTCAAGTACCTTCTGGGAGATTTGCAGGCTCTTCCAAAATACCGGGAGAACTGCTAGAATTTCAGGAGTCTCCCGGACATTTTGGGAGTTTCCCGGACATTTTGGGATAGTTAGCAGCATTGATTTACCTATAAATTGATATGAGTAATTTCCATTTTGTGTGTAAACTGGGAACAGAGGCTGAGAGAGGGTGTTGTTCCACAGCAGCTATTTAGGAGGCTTTAAGGGGTGCCTCCTGAAGGAAAGTTAGCTCTCAATTTCATTTCATTGTTAGAGTTTGGACCACCATGAGCAGAAAGAGCTTGACAGTGGCTGGTTGCTTATCATATATTTGTATGTAACAGACATTTCTGCGTTTTATTTTACAGATAGAATGGTATAGTCTGTTACTGATTAATGGCAGTGTTGCTGGGGCATTTTCTTTACAGTATGTTTATAGCCCAGAAGTAAGTCACCAACTGCTCATTGCCTAGGGAGGAGGGAAGAATAAAATTAAAGATTTTTCCCATTCAGGGTCTTCCTCTCTTCTCTTTGTGGACTTTTTTTTAAGGTTGTTCACATTCTTTTAAAGCCTAGACCTCTTCTTTATCTCTTTGGCCTCTTCTGGTCACATCCTGTGCGACTGGCGGCGTTGCAGGAATTTTTAAGCCCTGACGAGCTGGTGATAAATGCTGCACGGCAGTCTAGAAGTGACTCACCGCTATGAACAGTCACAGGCATGGACTGAATCTTCACAGATTCAGTCCAACTAGTGACTGGAGAAGAGCAAGGAAAACCTCCAAATCCAAAGTGTTACGGAACCAGTGCGCGAAGTCTAACTAGGGCAAGATCTTCACTAGAACCCCTGATGGTGGGGATAGTCTGGGCTGTAGGACAGCTAGCAGGTCACGGCCCCCAGAGGTATTAACCATGAGAAGAAATGGAAGCGCAGCAAGAGACAGAGGAGTGGTGAGATAAGAAGGAAGCAATATAGCGGGAATAGATGTACTATTAGAGACTAGACCTGACGCACAAAGAGATGATGGACTGGGGATAAACAGACATGGTCACTCAGCCAAACACCCAGCGAATCCCCAAAGGGTAGAAAGCTTTGTTTACAATTCACAGATCCTAGCCTAGCTCTGTGCATCTGCCACTACGGGTCACAAACAGTTGCCATTTAAGGACTATTCTTTTCTTGCACAACCAACAGACTGTTATTTCCCTGTGTTGTATTATTTGTCTTAATAAACCTGATTAAGTTAGACAAATACCACTGACCTGGATCAGACAGAAACCTCAGAACATGACAAATAACCTCTTTATGTATTATCCTGTTAGAATTATTCTGCTGTCCAATGTACTATATGCTTTGTCTCCCAGTTTCCTGTTGTATGGCTTGTACTTTGGACATATTGCTCACTTAATAAAGACAAAGTTAAATAAATATTAGTTAAACACATTTTGAAAATATGTGATAAACAAAATGTTGCTTTCAAGGTTTTTTTTTCCAAGGTGATCCTTACTCTAAATAATGAGAGTCCCTATATATGATCATATATCATGTGTTTTTAAATTGAGATCTAACTCACTTAGAGGCAACCTTATAATGCCTTTAAAATAGCTTCTCTAGACAAACATCACCTGGCAGCTGGTGTCAGGTATTATTCCAAGTCATCTTATATAAAATGATGTCTGCTCAGATCAGTTTATAGGCCATTAAACAGGTGCAGGTAGGGGCAATCTACATGCCGCAACAAAGGCAAAGGCCACAATACACTGCTAATAATCACTATCAAAACTGTCATTCTATCTGTAATATAAAATGCAGAAATAATAGCTACACAGTTTTTCAAATATGTAAATGTACTTAATGGGCTTAATAATACTGCTTAAGTGTAGAAAGAGATGAGAATTTGGATAGGATAGAGGAAATTAATTGGGTAGAAGAATTTTAAAAGTGTAATTGAGGAATTTAATAAGCATGTCTGAGGAATACTAGAATATTTGGAGGCTGACCCAAAGTTAGGAGTAACTGCACAAAAAGGAAAAATCATGTTCCAATATGGGTGTGTGTATCACCCACAAATACTTAACAGTCTTTACTTTAAACTCTAATTTAATCAGCTATAAAACATCACATTTTAGTGCATTGAGTTTGTAGATTTAAATTTTTTTTACTTCTGCAGTTCAACATATTTGCATCAACTACTACTAAAAAGTATGGAAAAAAAACAAATCATTTGCAACCCTTTCATTGCAACATGGTTTTGCTCATGTCTACACTTGCACCTGTTTAACCTGTGCTCTGAAAATTCTGCAACTCTACTATTGGAAAGCAATGGCTTTACCAACGATGTTGTAACACCACAAGGGGGTATTGGTTCTGCCATCTACAAATCTGCATCTCTGACTGCCTGATGCATAGAAAAGATGGGGGAGGGGAGCATACAATCATATCCAGGGAGGAGGGAACAGACTTTCCCTTTCTGTGCAGAGGCACAGGGCCTGACCAGGGCATAGTTCCATTAACACCAACCAAGGCCCTTCAAGCTCATTGCCTAGGGAAACCCTGAGAGGGATCACCAATCTGGTCTGCTTGGGCCAAAAGGTAGTACTCTGTTCATCAGCCATTTCCCTGATAGCCCAGGCGTAACGGTTTCCAGCTGTGTCATCTCTCATCAGGGTCTAAGCGGCTCTTTTGCATCCCCCTAAGAAATAGGGTGTTTCCCCTTCTCAGTTGGCAGAGTTGCTGCTGCCACTGGTTTCTTTTATCTTTAGCTCCGTTAATATTAATGTTGTCTCTCTGCACACAAGCTTGCCTCTGGTGACAGCTGGTTTTATACTTCCTTGAGAGGATTGATCTAGCTCTGATTTGTCTACTTCTGTCTGCCAGTATTGGCAAGCTGATTGATTGAGCCGCTTACCCATTGGTGAATCCTGGCCTGACAGGGAGGTGGTCCATAATTACCTGATGCCTACTTCTCATTTATGGACTCTTTGCTGCTCCTCAATACTCCAAAAGAAATATGCTTACAGAGTTTTCTAAATTGTATCAAGCTCTTCTGATATATCTGTCTTTTGCTCTTCTAAAAATTTTCCAAAACTTGTTTGTAACAAAAGAGTGAAAACTTCTGTTTGGTTTTTCTTTTTGTTGAAAATATGTTTGCTTAGTCTTGTGTGTAATTAACTTTGTATAAGAACCTATTCATTTATTATTGTGTTAATAATTGGTGTTGAATGATATTTAAATAAGGTTCATAGTTTACTCTTTTTTCATTAGATTGGAGCTGCTATTTGCTGGCAAAATCTTTTTTGTCTTCTTTTTACTGGGGGAAATATTTCAATATAGACTTTTACTAAAATGTACATTATGATATAGTAAAGAAAACTTTTTAAAATCTTACTGAAAAAAGAAATGTGGCATTTAATTATGCAATAAACTAATCTAAACATAATAATTAAAATATTACCATTACCCTAAAAACATAAATAAGGTAATCATATATGAACACATCAATACAAATTACTTATATGTAAGTAGTAAAATAATACCTCACAGCCCTTCTTGGGGCACCTGCTCTGCTGATCATGTATGTGTAAATGGGAAAAACCAAACATAGAAAATCTTCTCTCTTCTCAAACTAGCACATGGGCTGATATGCTACAGGTGAATAGCCAGGCCCCTATCTTAGTTTGGCTGTGGGACTGGCCAGTGCTCTGCATAAATTTGACAGGGATTGTTGGATGAACCTGGAACCATTTTTCACATTATCTTTGTCTGCTTTTAATTCAGCACTATGGGCCTGATCCAGATCTACGATGGTAACGCTCAGCGTACCAGCGCTGCACTTCCCCAACACTCCCCCTTGCCCCAGCGTATTAACACTCGCTTACGCCGGCTGAAGGCTACCTTTACTTCAGCCGGCATAAGCGAGTGTTAATACGCTGGGACGGCGGCGTTGCTACGCTAACGCCGCCCTCCCAGCCTCATTACCATACCTCCCCCCGCCTACCTGCACTAACTTCAGCGTAGTAATGGAGGGGAATGTCCCCTCCATCGTTACTACGCTGCTTCTACGGACTCCCGATTCACGATCGGCCATTGCCGTAGCTACGCCGAGCAACATCTGTATTCAGAACTATAGGTGTTCTGTGAAGTGACAGGTCACAATTCGGTTCTGTTGTGTGTTTGTGTAATGACTGGGGTGGTTGGCATTTCTTCAGAATATTGCATAAAATGAGAAGTGTTAAGATAAGCTTACCTACCTTACAATTCTGTCTTTACCAGTAGCAGGTGTGTTCATCACCTATTCAAAAGCAGATTTGAATGGGATGGGAAATGTCTAAGTTTCCCATAATGACAGGTGTCAAGGGGGAAGGGGGGGGGGCAGCAGAGCAAAGCCCCTAAAGCATGACTGTTCTGGCTTATTTGGGATGGTTGGAAGGTGTGAAATCATGGATGGATTTTATTTACCCTGGGTTTATATGCATGTACAATGTTTGCTCCTCAGTAGGTGTAATGTAATAATTGAGTGTTTCCTCTAGGAGGTCTCTTTAAAAAAAAAAAAAAAAATTGGGAGAGGGTCATTCTAGAGAGTAGAAAGCTGTTTTCCTTCTATATCTGTTGTCTCCACTTCCTGGAATTCAGCAAATCAGCAGTTTCTTCGGCACTTGGCTCAGCTTCTGTGTAGCCTGCTGTCCCCATTGTTGTTAATACCAAGCAGAGGAGCAATTAGCTCTAGAGAGCATCTGCAAGCTCCTTCTTTAATGATGATAGTGTTTTCCTCTCTTTTATTCATGTATTGTATGAATGGGCACCACACACACAGAGGTGTAGCATGCATAAAAGGCACCCGTAGTAAGTAAATTTTATGACGCCCTCCCAACCTCGTCCTCTCATAGGGCCTCATTCATTAAGCTCGATTTTTAGCTGCGATTTGAAATCGTATCACATCGCAGCAATATAGCCGCAATTTTTTTTCAAAAATCACCGGATTCATTAAGAATCGATTTGGCCGTGATTTTTTTCAATCTCAGGCGATGTTGTGCGATTTGTAAAGGGCTGAATCTCAGTGATTTTCAATAGAAAACCACTGCGATTAGCCCTTTAAGAAATCGCAGCAAGTCGCGTGAGTTTGAAAAAAAAGCCTTAGCCATGCTGAACTGATAGAACTACAAGGCTCAGCATTGCTTAGCCTTGTAATAATATCAGCGGCAGCATGGTTAGGCTTCTAATCATGCATGGCTGCGTGTAGTGTGTGATAAAAAAAAAAATACATTCAGCAATTAACATACATTAACCCCTTACACTATGTATTCATGTAAAAAATAAATATTTCCTAACTAACAATGTTCCCTACTGTGTGCACTTACCTCCGGTGGTCATCTCTCCTATTCTAAGTGTAATGTGTGCAGTGTGTCTTGTGTAAAATAACAAAAGTTTGGGGCACTCACCGTTTGCTGACATCTCTTTGGGGAAGCGGTGCTGGATGTGCAGAATTTTCTTCTCTGGATTGCAGTCTGTGTTCCGCTTGATTGAAATATCTGGTCCGGTTCTCAAGGGGTCTTCTCCAGTTGTCACGTAGAGGAGACATCCTTCTCTGTTGCTATGCTGCTCCTAATGACCATTTGGTCGCTAGGGGGCAGTGTTTTATATAAGAGATGGCGTCAGTTACATTGGTCCTCTACTGTTTCTGACGTCATCTCTTATATAAAAAACTGCCCCCTAGCGACCAAATGGTCATTAGGAGCAGCATCGCAGCAGAGAAGGAGGTCTCCTCTACGTGGCCACTGGAGAAGACCCCCTGAAAACTGGACCAGATACTACAATCAAGCGGAACACAGATTGCAATCCAGATAAGAAAATTCTGCACATCCAGCACCGCTTCCCCAGAGAGTTGTCAGCAAACGGTGAGTGCCCCAAACTTTTGTTATTTTACACAAGACACACTGCACACATTACACTTAGAATAGGAGAGGTGACCACCGGAGGTAAGTGCACACAGTAGGGAACATTGTTAGTTAGGGAATAATTTTTTTTACATGCATACATAGTGTAAGGGGTTAATGTATGTTTATTGCTGAATGTATTTTTTTTTAACACACACTACACACAGCCACGCATGGTTAGAAGCCTAACCATGCTGCTGCTGATATTATTACAAGGCTAAGCAATGCTGAGCCTTGTAGTTCTATTAGCACAGCATGGCTAAGGCTTTCAACCATGCAGCACTTAGATTTTTCACACACAAAAACACGTCAAGTCTATTGACGTGTTTTTGCTGGTCAGGGACAGCACATCACCCGCAAATCGCACCTCTCTGGCTGCGATTTTTTTTTGGGGTGATTTCAAATCACACTGAAGGCGATTTGTTTAAATTGACTTTAGTGAATAGGGTGATTATTTTTTTTTTCTATCTTTTACATGGCAAACATCTGGACAATTTCTGTCCAGCGATGTTTGCCATGGCGATTTTTTTATCACACTCAAATCACGCGATTTTGAGCTTAATGAATACTGATCTGCGATTTTTTAAGCTCAAATCACGTGATTTGAGGCGATTTAGCCCAAATCACCCTTAATGAATGAGGCCCATAATGTAGTATAGCAGGGAGCGGGGTGAGCGTGTTCCCTAACATTTTCTGGCTAAAAAAAGTGTTGTTTTACTCAAATGAATATTGATTACTGGGTTCTTATCTTCCCGTCTCACATTGATTCTTCCTGCACTGAAAGACAATAGAGCAAAAGAAGCATCATTACACATCCCCCCCATTACATATTTCCATTCCTCTGTTACACATCTGCCTTTCGGTCTGTTCCTCCTAATGACATACCTGTCTTCTTGTGCCCCCTCTCTAAAACACTTCCCCCTCCATACACATGGTCCTCCCCCATCCCCCTTACATTTACATATCTCCCTACCTGTCCCTTTTACATTACACATCCCTCTTCCTGTGTCCCTTACATTACACATCTACGGACATGGCACATGTGAGGTATATGATGGGTCTAGGAATAACAAACGCTATAATATGGGGTTTATGATAGGGATACAGAATATAGTGTGCCATCCGCAGACCCCTAATATACTCCACATATGTTATAATATGTGTCATTCACAGACCCATGATTTTCTCCTCTTGTACATTATATAGTGTGCTAATTCAGACCCCTAATATTATCCCAAATGTAATACTAGTACATTAGGGACTTGGAGATTGCACTTGACTGTGCTATGTGACAACCTTTTGGTCTGCTAGCACCCCGGACCACAAGCTACACAATCCTGGATCCTGTGTAACTTCACTGTAACTAAATAATTCCATGGTCACCATCAGGGGGGACAACCAGGTCTTTTGTTTTACCACTAATACTTGATGATGGAGTGGTGTAGCAGGCTGCACAACAGTAGCTTGATGTGCAGGGAAGGATATTCATCACCCACTGTGAACCAGAACTGCAGGTCCATAGGGGGCACATGGGATTAATGTGAAAACCTAGATATATAGCATTAATTATAATATTAAATATAGCATTAAATGTTATTACATAATGAAAAATTACTATATCATTTTATAAAATGTTAATTTTTTTCCTAATTACATTTTGTAGGACAGTATGAAACATACAGACTTATGTTCTAACAGCAAATAAGTATATTAGTGCTGTAAAAATGTATACTGATAGTAACAAGCATTGGATAAAAGTTTTACTCAGGATACAAACTACTTGTTTCCACTCCCAGAAAGGAAAAAAAGAGTATGGAACAAGAAAATGTAAACAACAATATAACTTAACCCTCAAACACAACCATAATGTCATTATCTACTGACCTCTAGTGGCTACTAACTTCATAAATACAGTTTCTTGTAAATTAAAGGCTTTTTTATGTTCTCTTCTAAGGGACCAAGATATAAACAAGAATAACAATGAGGAGGAGCAGAACTATGTCCTTTCTCACAAATGAGGTAGGAAAGCTTAATTTCTCTTATATTGATCTATTTAAGTAACCTTTAAATTGTAGCATGCATAATGTCTTAGGTGTATGGATAATACTTAGTAAAAATCCAGCATGTGGGATGGAAAATTTTTACTCTTAGTCATCTGAATGCTCAGCGCAACATATTTTATGCAAGATGCATGCTTATGAAGTGCAAAGTCACTCTAATCAATCTCTAAACCCTATTATGTGTGTCCCTGGAGTAAATTTATCTGCTGAGAGGTTCATATCCATCATAAGAGAAAGACTGATATTTTCTCATTTTCTCAAATCATTGCTCTAAAAATGCTGAGAAGTATATAACCTGTCATGAAGTTGGAACTACCAGGTAAGTGAGCAAAAAATCCATATTTAAAATAAACAATTGACTCATTAGAGCTTTTATTCACCAAACTATATAAGGTCTCTTTTATGAATCCATTGTATTAAAAATCAGAAATATAATATTCTTTTCTCTCTCCCATGATAACCCATTCATTACTGTCTGGAAGTGGAAGATCCAGGGCCAGATCCAGACTTGCTTCTGGCACCCCACCTATACACGCAAAGTGCGTAAGTGGGGGTCCGGTATGAATTAAATTCCCGGCGCTGAAAATACCTCCACCAGTTTTCCTACACTCATTATACTGGCATGTTCAAAATTCCCGACAATTTAAAACACCTACACTGACAATCCCGGCACGTAAAAATGACCTGCACTGACAATCCCGGCAGTAAATATCCCGGCAATACAACACCTGACTTCACTGACCAACAACGTGGGGCCGGCAGGGCATGCTGATGCTTGTAGTACTACAAGCATCAACATGCCCAAAAAACTGTCAACCCCAGCCTGACCCATTACATACACAGCCCCCAGCCTGACCCGTCACATACACAGCCCCCAGCCTGACCCGTTACATCCACAGCACCCAGCCTCTAGATTATGATTAAATAGCCCAACACTTCTAATATAATTGTCATGCAATACACTAACATATTACACATAAATCACTAAGAAATGCCAGACAATTCCCAAAACTGTCACAAAATACTGCCGACAATACACTATAATCAATAACCCCAACAATTCCCAAACTGTCACAAAATACTGCCGATAATACACAGTACACTATAATCAAGAATCCCAAAAATTGCCTCTGTCACAAAATACTGCCGATAATACACAGTAGAATATAATCAATAACCCCAACAATTGCCAAACTGTCACAAAATACTGCGATAATACACAGTACAATATACTCAATAACCCCGACAATTGCCAAACTGTCACAAAATACTACCGATAATACACAGTACACTATAATCAATAATCCCAACAATACACCCAAAAAATTGTCATTTCAGAAATGTTCTTATTATGCATGAAATAAATGAATAAAATAATGACATAAAAATAATTAATAAAAAGCAGTACTTACCATCTTGATTACGATCCCATCTTCCAAGCTTTTAATCCTTGGAGGAAAGTCTTTGAAAAATAAAAAACCCTATTGGAGCGACGCAACTCATGTCCTGCACCGCCGCTAATGACAGCTCTGCTGTCATTGGGGTATATTTATACCCTTGGGCAGCCTGTGAAATCCCGTTTCCATGGTGACAAATAACATTTTTTTTTCAAAGACTTTCCGGTACGAAGTCCCAGCTATTAAATTCCCAACGCTGAAAATACCTCCACCAGTTTTCCTACACTCATTATCCCGGCATGTTCAAACTCCCGCCGCCAAAAATTCCCGACAATTTAAAACACCTACACTGACAATCCCGGCACGTAAATATGACCTGCACTGACAATACCGGCCAGTAAATATCCCGGCACGTAAAAATGACCTACACTGACAATCCCAGCCAGTAAATATCCCGGCACGTAAAAAATACCGCAATACAACACCTGACATCACTGACCAACAACGCGGGGCCGGCAGGGCATGCTGATGCTTGTAGTACTACAAGCATCAACATGCCCAAAAAACTTGTATGAGATTATAGATTATATTGTACTGTGTATTATCGGCAGTATTTTGTGACAGTTTGGGAATTGTTGGGATTATTAATTATAGTGTACTATGTATTGCCGGCAGTATTTTGTGACAGTTTTGGGAATTGTCGGGCATTTATTAGTGACTTATGTGTAATATGTTAGTGTATTGCATGACAATTATATTAGAATTGTTGGGGTATTTAATCATAATCTAGAGGCTGGGGGCTGTGATGTGATGGGTCAGGCTTGGGGCTGTGTATGTGGCGGGTCAGGCTGGGAGCTGTATATGTAACGGGTCAGGCTGGGGTTGACAGTTTTTTGGGCATGCTGATGCTTGTAGGGATTGTCAGTGTAGGTATTTTAGTTGAGTAGGTATTTTAAATTGTTGGGAATTTTTAACGCCGGGATTTTGAACATGCCGTGGTAATGAGTGTAAGGAAACTGGTGGAGGTATTTTCAGCGCCGGGAGAGTAAGCGTGTGAAAAATGACTACCACTGGTGGAGTGTTTTGACTGGAGGGCACAGTTCCATACGATGCCATTTTAGTAGAAATGGGCTGTGCTTCACCTCCGCCCACCAAGGTGGGCAGGTGGAAGCATTTAAATTGTACAGTGAGGGTGGGTTTTAACATTTATGAGCGGATCAGCAGTTGTATGGACGACTGATCCACACATTTCACTTAAGGCAGCTTTAAAGCCAGTCATAAAGCCCGCAGGACAGAGGGGAGAGACAGGGGGAGTTCTCTTGTTCGTACTGCTAGACCCCCGCACATACTGAAAGCATCCGGTCCTCAGTTATTATAATGATTTGGTGGCTTTAGTAAGGGTTTGTTGTGTGTTTGTATTTATTGGAAACATTAAATACAGAATAAAAGGACTATCATCTTGGGTCAGGAGGGATTTTTCCAGATTGAAACAGATTGGAGATTGGTTAATGTGGATCAATTTCAATTATAAAACAGGGATTGCAGGAGATCCATAATAGGTTCAACTTGATAGATTGGTGTCTTTTTTCAACCTCATCAATTATGTTACTATGGACCATATTCAGACTTAAGATGGCATTAAGCTGCCTAAGTACATTTACATGCCTCCCCCCTCCCATTTCTCACTAAGCATGGAGCTAAAAACCATGCCCCATGTCATAAAAAGGTGACTGTAATAAAAATCAACCGATTAGTTAGTGCGGATCAGTGCCTCTGTTCTTTGTTACTTTACTAAACTGTGGAAGTTGGAACACTTGACATGATTGGGATCTCTCTCTTTACAGTATAATAAACAAGGTTAGGTAATAACCATGATCTTGATACAAGGGGCCTGATCCAGACCTACGCCGATGTGCTGTGCTTACTAAAGCACAGCATATCGGCGTTTACTTACCATGGGCCTGATCCAGACCTAGGCCCGCGAGCGTAGCGTATGATCGCCCAGGGGTATAAACTTTCACGCCCATGACACTCCCATTGATTGCACCGACTTACAGCGGCTAAACCCTACCCTAACTTTTTCACGCGTCCGTGCTAATTTTCGTACCGATACGCTGGTCGTATGTGGCTTAGCACGCCCATACTGTACAATTTAAATGGCTATCCCCACCTCTGTGTAGTAAATCGAGCGTCCGGACTATCGTCGTACAAAACGCACGCCCCTTGTGCGAAATATACGCTCAAAATACGCTTGCTGTGCGCTCATGTCCTTTGGACGACCGCAAATTGTCATACTGCACATGCGCAGTGCATTTTTTGCCCGGTTTTACGCTCCTGAACGGCATACGATTGCTTGCGGCCGTAGGTCTGGATCAGGCCCCATGATACTCCCCCTGTGCGGGCGTATGTCCCCTTCCTTACGCCGGCTGAAGGCTACCCTAACTTCAGCCAGCGTAAGGAAGGGGCCATACGCTCGCACAGGAGCGTATGGCCGCTTAGCCCGCCCTCCTATCCTCATTTACCTACCTCCCCCCGCCCATCTGCACTAACCTTAACGTAGGGATGCTGGAGGACATCCCCTCCAGCGTCCCTATGGCGCTGCTACCATGATCGGGCGTTGCCGTAGCAACGCCGGGCAACATCTGCCCGGCGCATGCGCAGATCGGCTCAAAAGCCGATCTTACGCTTACGCCCGCCGTCCTGGCGACGTCGGGCGTTATTCTGGATCAGGCCCAAGGTGCGTAATCCAGAAGTGCACACAACACAAATGCAAAATGTGTGATGCAAAAGCTTCACACAATTTAAACAAATTTGCTCCTTATCCAGAGGCATTTTTATGTTCATGACACACTGATCTCTGGATCAGATATGTATGCCTAATGTGAACATTTTTGTTAGACTATCAATGGTTTCATTACACGTTGTCATTTTTTTTTAATACAAAAACAGTAAAAAAAATTTGAAACCTAAGAAATTTTTCTCATTTTCTCACATAAGCACATTTCATTTATTTTGTTCCATTACTAATATACGCAAGCACAATGAAATAGTGCAAAGTATGCTGCTATGGATTTGGACATGATGCCTTGCAAGTACAAACGTTTCAACATGAAGAATACAGAAGGCCAGGTTTATATCTGGATAAGGTGCAATTGTTTGGGCATGCCCAGACTACATGACTCCAACCACACATGCCCATGAAACGCCCTTCAGAACGCAAGCCAGTGCACATTGGTCATGAAGCTAGGGTCCTGCTAGGTTTGTTTGTGTGTGCTACGTTTTTGAGCATGTGAAGCACAAAATTACACTGAGATACATCAACAGGCCAAAAAGGGAGAATTATAAAAAGGTCAATATTTCATCTAGAGAAACCGTTTATTACCTTAGATCAGGGTTCCTCAAACTATGGCCCGCGGGCCACATGCGGCCCACTGAGGACATTTATATGGCCCGCCGGGTGTTTATGCCGCCGCTGCCTGTTTCACTTTTTTACATGAGAAGGATGGTCATTGGTGGAAGAGGGAGAGGGGGCGGTGGCTGCTGCCGATTGGCTGGCCGGCTGAAGCGCTGGATCATGAGAATTGTTGTCCGGCTGCAATCTAGCTTCAGGCGGTGAGAGGAACCGAACAGCGCAGCCGAACTACAACTCTCATCTCCCAGGATTCAGAGGAAACCAGGGCATTTGGGAGGGCCGCCTGAGCGGTGACTTGTAGGCAGTGAAGGTCGGAAGCGGGAGCACGAAGAGCGGGAGAGAGAGTACGGGAACAAAACATGTGTGGACTCACTGGAAAAATTGCAAAAGGAGTTCCAATTTAGATTTAAAGAGCTTCATCTCCATGAACAGGACATACAGCTTTTCCGTAACCCATTTTCTATTGACATTGAAAATGTGCATACAATTTACCAAATGGAACTGGCTGAACTGCAGAATTGTGACTCTCTGAAAGACGCATTCAAGTCAAGCAGCCTTCATAATTTCTATGCATCTCTCCCCTCTGAGACATATCCTCATCTCAGGAACCATGCACTCAAAATGGCAACCATCTTTGGCAGCACTTATGTCTGTGAACAGACTTTTTCTAGAATGAAACATTTGAAATCTCCAACCAGATCAAGACTAACGGATGCACACTTGCATCACTTGTTACGACTAACAGTGACAAATATGGAACCAGACATTGACCATCTCATTAGCCAAAATCAGGCCCATAGTTCCCATTGAAATACTGGTAAATTTGTTGATTTAACTTTACTTCATTTTAAATATTGTATTTGTTCCCGTTTTGTTTCTTCACTTCAAAATAAGATATATGCAGTGTGCATAGGAATTTGTTCATAGTTTTTGTTTTTACTATAGTCCGGCCCTCCAACGGTCTGAGGGACAGTGAACTGGCCCCCTGTTTAAAAAGTTTGAGGACCCCTGCCTTAGATGATAGACTACATAAAGGGAATAAAGTGGTTAGTTGCTGAGGAATGCTATTTGGAAGTATTTGTTTAAATATATTTGTTTCTATTATGCAGTACAACACCTGTAGCTAGAATAAAGGTGGCAATGAGATACTTGCAGTTTTCCACAGTTCTAGTTTTTTTTCTGACAGGCAGATTTCTCTAACAGTAGCAGTAGCTGCCAAATCTTTTCTGAAGCCTTGTTCCCTCAAAAGTTTTCTATTTCAGAATGCAGATTATGTATTGAAGTGCCTAAATAAGAAATACAAGATAATAAACAATGATTGTGGCCAATATACCTTCCTGTAGGACTGCCTTGTAAATCTCTCTCTAAATAGTAACCCCTAAATCTCTCCCTAAATAGTAACCCCCCCCCCCCTCTCTGTCAGTGCATAAAAGCTTTTCATGTATATATGCTGCAGAGAGAGACTTTTAAGACTGTAGAATTGAAGAAAAGAGTATATTACTGAGAGGTAATCAATGGAACACGACTCATAGCCTACACAGAATACACCAGCAAGCACAACCAGGGCCGCCATCAGGAGATTTGGAGCCTGGGACACGGTCCGTGGTACTCTACCCCCTTCGTGACATCACATAGGGCACGAAGCGCCCCAGACCTGCAGTTCAGATGCACAATGGGCTGATATGCAGGGATATTCTTCTGTTGTGTTGTCTGATACTCCTCTCCAGCATAAAGTATCGGTGGTAGGATGCCGCTAATCGGTGGGCCCCTTTTTTCTTCGGGCTCTGGACAAAAGTGGAAAGTAAAGATGTAGAAGGTGGTTAGAGAATGGAGCAGGACACAGCGGAGGAACAGCATAAAGTGACACCAGACAGAGTGGAGGGAACAGAGAGCAGGATAAAGAGCAGAGGAGCAACACTAGAGCAGGGACAAGACAAGTATTACAGTGGAGGAAAGACACAATTAAAAGGGGCAGATCAGAAATGAAGCCTGAGGAGGAGAGACACAGGAGGAAGAGTAGTGTAGAGCACAAAGGTAGCTGGAGAAGGAGAGAAACAGCAGAGGTGAACAGGAGCCATAGGAGGGGAGAGACACAACAGAGGTTGAGCAGGGCAGAGTAAAATGCAAGACTTAAGTGGAAAGACAAAGCATGGAGAGGGGGCAGAACACAAAGGGAGCCAGAGGAGGAGATACACAGCAGGGAGAACATGCAGAGTTGAAAAGGAGCCACGAGAGGAGAGACATACAGGGCCAGATTAACAATGGGGCTAATGGGTCTACAGCCCCAGGCCTCTATCTGAAAATAGGCCCCACACACACTGCAGATCTTCAGGCCTACCACTGCAGTGCTTCAGTATGACATCCTCCTCAAAAACATAGTGTATCTATAAAGGGTGCAGGTTGTGCAGTGCACACAGGCCCCTCAGAACAGACCCTGGGTTGGCAGGGGAAGGGGGGCCATTAGGCATCTATTTCTTTCCTCCAAGATCTTCCAGAGGGAAGAAATAGATGCCAAATTAGTCCCTCTTCCCCTGCGGTGGAGCTGTCCTGTTTCGCAGGCTGAAAAATGTGTGGGGCTTAATGTCGCTGTAAGTCCCACCCCTTTTAGGCCTGCGAATCGGGACAGTCCTGTTTTAGGCCCACATGGCCCTCAATCCAGCCCTGGAGACATAGCAGTTTAGTGGGGTAGAGCAGAACAGCAGCCAGAGGAGGAGAGATACAGCAAGGCAAATCAAAAAGAGAGGTAGAGGAGGAGAGGCACAGTATGGAAAGCAGAATGGAAGCCAATGGAGAAGAGTGACAACAAGGAGAATGAAGGAAATCACAAGGATAGCCAGAAGAGATGAGACACAGGAGAAAGATTAGGAAATGTACAACTGTATCCAGAGGAGGAGAATAGAGAGAGTAGAAAAGGAGCCAAAGGATGAAAGACAGCAGCAATAGCAGGCAGAGCAGAAGGAGGAGAGACAGTAGGGACAGTGCTGGACAGTAGGTGGGGCTATGTTGCAATTTGCATAAATCTCATCATTAACCCTGCCCCCTCTGCATCTCTTACATTTCCCAAGAGGGGGTGGGGGGAGAATTAAAAAGTCGTCAGTTAGACTCTGCATCTGGTATAGCTTGGTACATTTATAGATTGCCATGGAGCGTGTGGTGTTACATCCAGGCTCCTTTCTCCATCAATTTTTTCCCACGTACCCTACCAAGAGAATGCCAGTCGATCATTACTTAAAATGGGGATGGTTCGGAAGTCTGAATAGGGCAGTCTATTATTTGTTATTTACGGGTGTGGGTCCCTGCTTAGAAAGTCTGATTTTCGAAAAATCAGACTTCTCATTTTGATTGCTATGCATCAATGAGGCATAGCAATCGATCCCTAATTCTAACCCTAACCCTCCCCTCTCACTACCCTAACCCTAACCCTCCTTTCCTGGCAGCCTGACCCTTACCCTCCCAACCCTGCAGCCTGACCCTAACCCTCCCTCCTCTGCAGCGATGGAGGTGCGGCGGAGGGATATCGCAGACGGTGGAAGGATAACGGTAATTGCGAAAGTGAATGGGTAAAGTATGCCGAACAACATTCAATAAAAAAAGTAGAAAGCGGTAAGTATTCGAAAATGGGACTTACGAAAAAAACCTTTCGGAGGTCCCATTTTTGGCAATTAGACTCTCGTACTGGAGAGTGTAACCAGTTATTTCCCCCCCCCCCCTCACTTGCGCTCACAGCCACTGTCAGAAATACGCCAAAACAACTAATTGCATGGAAATCTGGATCTTGAGAAACCCAATCTGTAGTAGCATTGTGGTGCGTTCAGCTTGTTTTATTCATACAGGCAATATTTCAAAATCAAAATAAACAGACAAACCAAAATCCTAGCCTGTCCAATTTGTAACTGAAACATATAAATATTCACTTAGTGACAGGATAAAGAGTCCTAGACATGGCGAATTACGCATGGCCAACATGGCGAATTACGCATGGCGATTGTGTAACTCTCCTGTCAAGAAAGTTGTGCGCATGCGCACAACCTTTTTACGCTAGCGTGGTGCGGGTGTGGGTCCCTGCTTAGAAAGTCTGATTTTCGAAAAATCAGACTTCTCATTTTGATTGCTATCAAACCCGTAAATAACAAATAATAGGCTGCCCTATTCAGACTTCCGAACCATCCTAAAAAAACAAAACAAAACTGTAATCCCTTAGGACTGGATCCATACTTATAAGGGGTTGACATTTTCCGACCGATAGTATTGGAAAATACATAGTTTTTATGATTGTGAACGCACCACAATGCTACTACAGATTGGGTTTCTCAAGATCCAGATTTCCATGCAATTAGTTGTTTTGGCGTATTTCTGACAGTGGCTGTGAGCGCAAGTGAGGGGGGGGGGGTAAATAACTGGTTACACTCTCCAGTACGAGAGTCTAATTGCCAAAAATGGGACTTCCGAAAGGTTTTACGAATACTAATATTTAGAACTGCTCATAATGCCATTTAAAAAGATTTCCCTGTTATTGCTTCATTCATTATTTACTTCATCAAGAAAAATAGCTATAAAACACTGCCCCTAAGGCCATTTTTTCTAGCATGAATACACTATTTGTTAATTGGGATATATACTTATTAGGAAGATAGAGATATTATAAAGTGTCTAGTTAGGACATGAACGATGGACCTCATTGTTTTTCCTTTTGCTGTAATCAACTGTTGCATAGGAGCTATGTTTAACCTCTTGAATGCTATCGTGTAAATTATTATTGGCAGTGCTTTTTTCGTCATAGAGCACACCAGAACGGAGTTCTGGCACCTTTTTTTCAAATTTTCAATTTTCCAAGTTTTAAAATATTGGCGACAAAATCATTAAAGCGGTGAATGCGGGCTGCTTGTGTATAGAGTCCGATGCATGTGTACTTCATACGCGCTGGTTGTGATGGCACTGTTCGGTTTGTGGCGCTGCTCTGCTTGTGATTGGTCGTGTGGTCGCATGTGAGTTGATGTGAGTTCCGGCACCTTTTTTCTTACAAAAAAAGCACTGATTATTGGTAACTGGTGATTTTTTGGAGTCTAGTGCATTAACTTTATTTTATTTTGCTACCTACAAGCTAGCAACAGAAGCTGTAGAACTATGCAATTATTTCCAAATGCATTGTTTGGTCTGATTTGTTTAGCCCATCTATTAAATAATCTGTTTTCTAACAGTGGTAATGAGGTGCTGTCTAATGAACCAATTATTCCAATTACAAATGACTATAAAATAGATTGTGATTGATAACACAAATAATAAGTGATAGTGGAATGAAGGATACAACGCTAGAGGCATAAAAAAACGTAAAGTGCTCTGGGATGTAGCATTAAATGGGTGCTACAATAGACAAGCCTACAAGAAAAAGACCTTAATGTCACCTCTCAATTCCTATTGATTTCTTTATGTTAGAGAGATTGATAATCTGTTTAAATTATCAATAAATAATTCAGTAAATTATATGACACAGGTTTTAGAATAAGAGGCAGATGTAGGGTTGGATCCATATTGTTTTGGATGCAGAATCTCAGTTTTTTTCTACTGAGCCTGCACAAACCACACATCCTCACAAATGCAGCTCTGACACTTTTGACCCCTTGTGAAATCATAATAGTCACATTGGGCCAGATCCAGAATTACGTACGCGAGCTATTTTACGCTAGCCACTGACGTAAATTCGCCCATTAGTATTCACTGCACATGCGCACGGCAGATGTTACACCACGTAACTCTGAACGTATGTACTAGCTGTTACGATTGGCCACTGGGGATTGCACC
>WWET01007288.1:40557-53638 GCA_011038615.1 Limnodynastes dumerilii
CCACCCTTACACGTAGAGTGTGCAGGGGTCAGGATGCGGCTCATGGTGCCTGGAGCACCTCATGAAAACGGGGCCTCCTCACCGAGGCAGAAGCAATCGATTTCCCAGGCCCTTTGGTTGGTGTAGCCAGGTAGAAAACGGTCCTTTTGAGGCGGCGATCTTCACCCATCTTAGATTAGGAAGTGGATGGTTAGGGTTAGAATCAAGAAAACTGATCTGTCACCATTGGACTCTGCATAGAGACAGCAGTTGTGGTCTCTGTAACTAAGACATTATAAATATATAGATATTTACTTTTATATAATATCATAAATTATAGTGCATACCATTGTCACTTGTGTTCTTAGTCCATTTAACAAGGTGATATTATTATATATCCTATATTAACTTGATTGATTGATTAATTAATTAATTAATTGCAATATCTTGCTTTATGATAATTCTCTTTTGAAGTTGCATTATAAATGGGAACATGTCTCCTTTAAAGAGCATCATTGACAATGTAACCAAGATATTATAAGTGTACACAGTGGCAAACGCAGGATTTTTAAAGGGGGGTTTCCAAATTATTGTAATACATGTGGAGTAAATTAGCACTATATAAAAAATATAGATTTTGGCTTTGGTAATAGTACATATAATATGTACAAGTTATATTAGTGTATACAGTACATAGTTTGCCATATCAAGACCCCTAATATACCCTTTAAATATTATAGTATGTGCTAGGAAGGATTACATTCGGCACACTCACTGTCTTCCTGCAAGACACCATCAGCAGCAGCATTTCTATTACCAATGAAGGAGACACTTTCAGAGCTACAGTAACATACAGTGTATATTAGGATTGACGCTCTAAGACTGTCTCCTCCATTGACATTGGTAACAGAAATGCTGCTGCAGATGGTGTGTTGCAGGAAGACAGTGATTGTGCCGAGTGTGACATACACAGAGCAGCCAGCACACTGCCGACTGCTCTGTGTATGTTATGATCAGCACACTCACTGTCTCTCTGTAAGACACCCAGCTGCAGCAGCATTTCCGTTAGAGGAGACAGTCTCAGAGCACTGATCCTAACATACACTGGGCGGCAGCCGCTCAGTACCCTTTATGTTTTATTTTTACTTTCATTTTTTTTCTTTCAGGATGTAAAAGGGGGTTTCTGGGCAACTGGAAACCCCCCCTGGGTGCGCCACTGTTAGCGACAGCGGGCGTGCCTCTGGATCAAGCCCAAAGAGCTGACAATATTACCTTTTGTGGAAGATCTGTTGATGTCAGAGGATATTGCCACAAGATGATTGGTCTAGATAGATTTATAGTAAACACCAAAAAAGAATTAAGGCCTCCACCACCACCCCGCAGCACCCCTCCCCCCACATAGAAAAAATCATATGAGAGGCTGAATCATATTCATACTTACTGCAAAAAAATTGATTTTTGTGCAGAGTGTGTGCCACGGGGCCCCATTATAAATATGCCTATAGATGCATTGTATATTTGGCTGTTTTAATAGGGTCAGTTGCTTAATATTATAATAAACTTCTTGACTTTTGATATCTGGTCAGGGTCCCATCCTGAGTCTTCTAATTAAGCATATCTAGGCTATGTGAAAACACAGATGACCACCTGGGAGGTACTCAGGGTGATCTCACCCCCCTCCCCAATAAATTAGATCATGGCCAATGGATTATAAGGAGAAATTTTTTATTACAAAAGGATCACTTTAGTCATATGAAATTTATAACCATTTTATTTTTAAATCTAAGCACTTAAAGATAAAAAATATATTTCATTGTAAAATGAAGATAATAAATAGATATTTTCACTAGATATAGATGTCAATATAGAATAGATGACAATATTTACCAATTATTGATAAATACCAATAATTTAAATAGATATATGCTGTATAAGAACAAGAAAGAAACCGGTAAATTGTGCTGTAACCAATTGCCTCTTAATACAATAGTGATAGTATAATATCTTAAAAATAGTGATGATAATAATCAGCTCAAGTGGTACAATACAGTCCAATTGACAGTTCAAACAGAATCCTAATTGTTCAAGGGCTAATTGTTCCTTAATGGATGGCAGCGGTATAATTACCAACATGACAGGCTACAGTAATTTAAATAGTGAAAAAACATGGATTTCTGCTAGGGGGCGCACATGCGCGGTACTGGCTGTAGACAATGGAGCGCCACCTTTGAAAAGGGAAGCAAGAGTGGGCAGTTAGTTAGAAGCTTATACAGTCAGGTGCATAAATATTGGGACATCAATTCTCATATTTTGGGCTCTATACACCACCACAATGGATTTGAAATGAAACAAACAAGATGTGCTTTATCTGCAGACTTTCAGCTTTAATTTGAGAGTATTTACGTCCAAATCAGGTGAACAGTGTAGAAATTACAACGGTTTCTATACTTTTTAAGGGACCAAAAGTAATGGGACAATCGACTCAAAAGCGACAGATGTGGGCTATTCCCTCGTTAATTCATCATCAATTAAACAGGTAAAAGGTCTGGAGTTGATTGCAGGTGTGACATTTGCATTTGGAATCTGTTGCTGTCAACTCTCAATATGAGATCCAAAGAGCTGTCACTATCAGTGAAGCAAGCCATCGTTAGGCTGAAAAATCAAAACAAACCTATCAGAGAGATAGCAAAAACATTAGGTGTGGCCAAATCAACTGTTTGGAACATTCTTAAAAAGAAAGAATGCACCAGAGAGCTTAGCAACACCAAAGAACCCGGAAGACCACGGAAAACAACTGTGGTGGATGACAGAAGAATTTTTCTCTGGTGAAGAAAAGCCCCTTCACAACAGCTGACCAAATCAAGAACACCCTCCAGGAGGTAGGTGTATATGGGCCTGATCCAGAGGTATGCCCGCCGTCCTAGCGACGATCTGCGCATGCGCCGGGCAGATGTTGATCCTGGATCAGGCGTCCGTAGCAGCGCCGTAGAGACGCTGGAGGGGACGTCCTCCAGCGTCCCTACGTTAAGGTTAGTGCTGGTGGGCGGGGGGAGCTAGTTAAATGAGGGTAGAAGGGCGTGCTAAGCGGCCATACGCTCCTGTGCGAGCATATGGCCCTTCCTTACGCAGGCTGAAGTTAGGGTAGCCTTCAGCCGGCGTAAGGAAGGGGCCATACGCCCGCACAGGGGGAGTGCCAAGGTAAGTGAACGCCGATACGCTGTGCTTTAGTAAGCACAGCGCATCGGCGTAGCTCTGGATCAGGCCCAATCAAGTCAACAATCAAGAGAAGAATTCACAAGAGTGAATATAGAGGATTCATCACAAGATGTAAACCATTGATGAGCCACAAAAACAGGAAGACCAGATTAGAGTTTGCCAAACAACATCTAAAAAAGCCATTACAGTTCTGGAACAATATCCTATGGACAGATGAGACAAAGATCAACTTGTACCAGAGTGATGGGAAGAGAAGAGTATGGAGAAGGAATGGAACTGCTCATGATCCAAAACATACCACCTCATCAGTGAAGCATGGTGGTGGTAGTGTCATGGCGTGGGCATGTATGGCTGCCAATGGAACTGGTTCCCTTGTATTTGTTGATTATGTGACTGCTGACAAAAGCAGCAGGATGATTTCTGAAGTGTTTCAGGCAATATAATCTGCTCAAATTCAGTCAAATGCTTCAGAACTCATTGGACGACGCTTCACAGTGCAGATGGACAATGACCCGAAGCATACTTCAAAAGCAACAAAAGAGTTTTTTAAGGCTAAAAAGTGGAATGTTATGCAATGGCCAAGTCAATCACCTGACCCGAATCAGATTGAGCATACATTTCACTTGATGAAGACAGAACTGAAGGGAAAATGCCCCAAGAACAAGCAGGAACTGAAGACATTTGCAGTAGAGGCCTGGCAGAGCACCACCAGGGATGAAACCCAGCATCTGGTGATGTCTATGTGTTCCAGACGTCAGGCTGTAATTGACTGCAAAGGATTTGCAACAAAGTATTAAAAAGTGAAAGTTTTAATTAGGATTGTTTAGTTTGTCCCATTACTTTTGGTCCCTTAAAAAGTGGGAGGCACATATAGAAACCATTGTAATTCCTACACCGTTCATCTGCTTTGGATGTAAATACCCTCAAATTAAAGCTGAAAGACTGCAGTTAAAGCAAATCTTATTCTATATCTTATGTTTCATTTTAAATATATTGTGGTGGTGTATAGAGCCCAAAATATGAGAATTGTGTAGATGTCCCAATATTTATGCACCTGACTGTATTTGCTTTCATATTTAGCCACCTTTAAAGGTCTAGGGCCAGTACCGCGCATGCATGCCCCCTAGTGGAAAGGCAGGTCTCTCCTTCCCTAGCACGACCAGGCCCTGTGGCCTAACACCTCCACTCACCCCGGTGGAGCTCCCTTGGTGAGGACTCTCCTCCAGTCTCCTGAGGACAGTGCTGGACTCAGGAGCTGCTGTTGCCCTGGTCCAGAGGTCTGAGGTCCAGAAAACACAAGGATGCCTGTCGCCATCTTAGGACTGACGCCCACTGGAGGCACTGACCACTGCCTGCCATCTGTTGCCTCGCAGCACTCACAGAGGTCCGGACGTTCCCGCAGGTACCTGGCTAGCCGCGGTGAGTAAAGAGGTGTTGGGCCTCCTCTCCCACCCGCACCACCTCTTGAAGCCACAGATCCCAACACTGGCATCTGTGGGTAATTGTCTGCAGCAGTGCCCATGGCGTCGGCTGGGACCATTCCCTGTCAGTCCCGGTCTGCCCCACTGCCGACTCCCTACGCTCCGGGTGCTTTTTCCTCCAGGACAGTAACAGCAACAGAAGATACTCTCCAGGTGTTCCCCCCCACATCACCACCTGTTATCCCTAAGACTCCCCTACCCCAAGAGCCATCAAGCCTCTTCTCTCAGCTCCACGCTTTAACTTTACCCTGGTTTACCACACAGTCCTTGGGGGTGTTGGTCCCCGGAAAAAATGGCCTTATTTCGATAGGGCCATTTCCTCCCAGCCAGTTTTGAACTGACTTGGATTTTGATTGCATGTGCCTCGTTAAAGCCTAGCAATCGATCCACAGCACTGAACATGGTGCTCCGACAGGTAAGCCTGAAAACTACCCCAACCCTTCCCCTAATTCTAACCCTAAGTCTCCCCTTCCATTACCCTAACCCTAACCTTCCCTTCCCCGCAGCCTGACCCTAACTGTCCCTTTCCTGCAGCCTGACCCTAACCCTCCCTTCCCCGCAGCCTGACCCTAACCCTGGAGAGGTTACTCATCTTTCCCGTGGTGCGGGTCCTGTGGCAGTGGCGGCGGTATTTCCGAAAAGGAATGGGTGAATATCCCTTTCGGCATACTCACCCATTCTGAAAAAAAAAATTCTAAAATGCAGGGTTATTCGAACTAGGGACATCCGAAAAGCAACTTTCGGATGCTCCTATTTTGGAAATCCCTCATTCTATGTGGGGAATACAACCGGTCCTTGGTACCCCAACCATCCTTACCTGAGTCTGGTGACCCTCTCCTTTCTCCCTGGGCTGAATCATCTCACTGCTTCCACGGCATTATCTTCCAGTCAACAATCCAGGGCAATATCTTCCTCTATGGGCTGAATTCTGTTGTCCCTTGGCTGTATTTCTTATCCTCTGCTGTCACCTTGTGGCCAAACATATAACTGCAGCTTCTTTTCCAAATTCCACCTCAGTAGGCTCCTATGCTAAGAAATTGCATATTATGTTTCCTAGACTTGTATCTCTGCACACTTGATACAGAAAAATGCCTTATGGGGAAAAGGTATCCAGCCACAATGCCCCTTTGAACACAGATAACAATCTAACCAGATGTTTTGATGCAGCTTCCTACTCTCATGGGGAAAACAGGAAGAGCAACTCCAAGGGAAGTCTCAAAAGTCCGACCTTCTACAATACATTTCACTTAAACGTCGGTTTTCCCCTGTCTTAGAACCACTTGAAGCACCTCTGCCACCACCACACCCAGCTCCTTTAATGGCTGACGGACCTAGTTATCAGGGTTCACCCTCTACTAGTGACTCCCATTCAGAATTTCACAAAAACCTAAAACGTCTGGAGTTAATCCCTACAAAGTAAGACCTTCAGGACGTAGAATAACGGCATGCAGCTTCAGATCTCTGACATCAATACAGATCTCTCTCAACTTGGTGAAAGGGTCTCCTCTCTTGAAAACACAGGTGATGAAGTGAATGGGACCTTCACAAAGCTCCAGGAGCAAATTGATCTCCTAGGTAAGGAGATGAGGGATCGAAGATTTAGACACACCAGGGTATGACGCAACAATTTGAGGGTCCGTGATCTTCCGGCAGATGTCCCCCTCCGAGGGCATCCCTCACAAAAATCTTTAACGAAATTTTTGAGGCACACCCCGACAACCTTATTCTATTCGAATCCATCAAGCACTCAGACCCAGGTTACTGCAAACTGACAAACCCTGTGACATCATCTGCCGTTTGCACTAGTACCGAGTCAAGGAGGAGATAATCGAGAAGGCCCGATGAAAGGAACCTCTTGAATTCAATGATGGCCCGACTTATCTTGGCATACCCTTCAACAACGTCGCCTGCTCCGACCATTGACAGATGAACTGCATCACAACAACCTTATATTCCACTGGGGCTTTCCGTTCAGTATCCAAGTAGTCCACCAAGGGAAATTTCTTACCCTTCAAGACCCAGAAGGCCTCACCTCTTTTTGCGATGACTTGGGAAACACCCAGGTTTCTCTCCCTGGGCCTGATCCAGCGCTACGAAAATTCGCAACGACGGGCGAATGCGAAAATACGCTCGTCGTATCATCCTACACGCCCCTAGCACTCCCATAGTAAAGTCCCTGCTTACGGCGGCTATACCCTACACTGGGTACGACCGTCGGCCGTACGAAAATTCGCAGAGAAAACGCTGCGAAAATACGCTTAGCACGCCCATACTGTACAATTTAAATGGCTATCCCCGCCTCCCTGTAGTAAAACGGGCGCCCAGCCGACCATCGTAAAAAAAATACGCTCGCCGTGCGAAAAATACGCTAACGATACGCCCGCTATTCGCTCATGACGCGCGGGCGACCGGAACCTGTCATACTGGGCATGCGCATTGCGAAATTTTCGCCGAAAATTCGCATACGATGAGCGTACGCTCGCTTGCGAGCGTTGCTCTGGATCAGGCCCCCTGAGAGGTCCTCTACATATGGTGCAATGTCTTCGATCCCTCTTCCACAAAGGAATCTATGGCAGCAACAACATCCCATCATTGCCAGCCATGCCAACCACCTGAAGCAGCAGCGGCAATCCCGGACAATACTTCAACTCTATGCTTACATTCTTAGTAATGTTATAGGTGATGTTCTAGTTTCCCTTGACGAGCCCATACAGTGTTCCTCGTCAAGGGCACTAATATTTAGGGCATGGTAAATCCCTACCCTTCCCCATAGACCTGGAATTTATCTCCCTTTTGAACTTAGTCTTAGTGGCTGCATGATAGGTGTGCCTCCCTTAGTTCCTCCCGTTCTCACTGGATTTAGTCTAGGCCTTAAATAAACTTCTTTAGTCACCAAAGCACGAATTATGTCATTCTATTTCACCTCATAAGATACTTTAGTACCCCTAGTTCTTAATCTGCATATACCCGTTTGTGCATGGTGTAACCCCCTAACACCATGCCAGTACTTGCGGTTTTATAGGCTCAAACTCCGGTTTATTGTTTTTCAATATGATGATTGTGATTTTACTAACGCTTTTCTTCTCTCTCTTGTTTCTTGTTTCTGCTCTCTTTTTTGTCTCCTTACTCATCTCCCATCTCCCCGTCTACAGATGTTGCCTTAGCTCTCAGCAACAGGTTTTACCCCATTGTCTTCTATAATCACAACCCTGCCAGTAAGTCCAAAGGGGTGGCAATCCTGTTTTCCCTTCACTTTCCTATCACTGACACAATGGTCTTGCGCTTTGCGGAGAAGAGAGGACTCTTAGTCAAGGGTAAATTCTGGGGTCAGGCTAGCTAGCTGATCCCTGACAATGGACCGGATTCACATATTTAATTTTGCTACTTTTTCCGTGCGTATTTTTAGGATCGGATTAACTGCGCATGCGTAGTAACTTTTTAACGCCAGTTACATAGGATTTAGGCACGGAAGTTCATTAGGCACGGATTTCTAAATCCTACTTAGTGACATACATACGGAGGGACGTGATTGTCTTCCAGAGGTGCAAAGTTACGTGAAAGTGGGTGGGGGGAGGCATTTAGATGGCTTTTTGAGGGCGCAGTTAGTAATGTACGCATGTACCTGAGCAACTTAGGCATGTAAATACACCCGTAGAGTGAAGGGTGCCCTATATATATTGTCACCAAAAATCCGCCCGTGCGATGGGAGTGTCATGGGTGTTGCCTTGCAATGTAGGTGTGTATATATGCATACTTTTTTCAATCGTTTCTGTGAATCCAGTCCAATATCTATAAAAATAAGACGTTTGTTTCATGACTCCAAACTTCTTGATACTTGGTGACTCCTACAACCCTGACGACTGTGACTTCACGTACTTCCCACAATCCGCCTCTACGTCCATGAGACTTGACTACCTGTTTATAGACCACCATCACCTCCGTTTGCTATGGGACGCCATATGCCCCCAGACTCAGTCAGACCACTCCCCAGTCTTTACTACCTTAACTATACCCTGCTCCACCCTGGGGGCCTGGACTTGGTGGTTTATTGAAAGACTCCTTCAAGATCCCTATTGTAAAATGCAACTAGACGACACTCTGAGAAACTACATAACCGACAATGACACCAGGGACACCTCCCAGGTCACAGTATAGGAAGCCTTCAAATGTGTTCTCCGGGACCGTTGCATTCAAATGGAGTCATACATCAAGCAGCAGAAGGATGCGCTGTGCTCTAGTCTCTTAACCAAAATGATCTCTCTAGAATCACAACATAAGTCTACACTTTCCCCCGCCATTCTTCAAGAACTCTCTGCGGCCAGGGCTGAGCTTAATCACCTTCTTGATGACAGAATACCAGACTGGCATACCGTAGGTGTAGAAACCAATTCTTTCAATGGGGTAATCGGTCGGGCCAAATGCTCGATAGAGCCCTTAGGGCCCAACGATCTCTGACTTACATCCACACCGTCCAAGATTCACAAGGCTGAAAGGCCCATCTAAATAGTGATATAGCATCGGCTTTTCACACTTACTTTGCCAAACTTTATAATATATCCCCCTCACCTATTGATGGCTCTTTACTTACCCGATAGGCATGTATATCCCAATATCTGCTGAGTTTAAGAGTTAAATGCCGCACTCATAAGTGACACTTGCCAATACCCAATAAATTATTTATTGAAAAGAGGCTAGAGGAGAATTAAACTACTATTGTGAACACTGGTTAATATTTATTAGTCAAATCCTCTGGTGCTACCTTTCCCCAATGTTAAACATAAAAAGAAAAAAGAAAAAAGAAGGGGAACTATTAATTTAGGTACACGCACGCCCCTGAAAACAAACAGTAACTGATTTATTAAAATACACAGTTTAATTTGTTTAGAATAAAAAAGAAATTATCTAAATTTTACTGTTTGTTTATTAATTATTAATGTTGGCTATAGAATCAATTGTCACAAAGAAAAGGGGTAGCACACGTTGGCAACTGATGCCAGCGAAATAATTCGTAAAATAAAATATAGTGATAGACAAGACAATATATGTGATTAAAAACAACGTAAGGGAATAGTTAGAGTAGAAGCAGATTCTTAGATGTAATTATTCAAAGTTCTCAAAAAAACCTACACAACAGTGCTCCACCGCTCACAAGGAGTATTAAGAGTACATAAATAAATATATTTGTTGACCCTATACGTAGAAAATTATTAAAGAGTGATCTAAGGTTACAAACCTCATATATAGAGGCAATAAGACTGACAATAGGGAATGAACTAACAATGAGAAGTAAATAAATTATCAATAGTTAAATTCCCTCCAGAGAGCTAAATATCATATCCTATAATACTATTTAGAACTGCATGAGTTCATAGTTAGTTGGAAATAATTAAATAGTAATGGTCAATGTGAGCAGTCTTGACACAACTAGGCTTAATCATATATATTATGTTGCTCCTTAGGTAGAGAGTCCATCTGCTGCCTATCAATAACAGCAGGGTGGCATAAAAAGGTGTGGAAGGTATAATGAGAGTAGTGTATTGTGCACTGCAATCTAGTAAACAATTCCCTCGAGGAAAACGCTGACGCGCGTTTCGCTCGAGAAGGAGCTTTCTCAAGGCATCAACCAGCTGATCGTCGGGTACGTATATTTAAAGGACCGCTAGACCAATGAGTGGAACGCACTCAGGACACTCTCCCCTCGCAGCCAATAGGAAGTCATGCCTCAATAATGACCTGGAATGCCTGCAAGTTATGGTGCCGCAATAGGAGTATGTTGGAACATAAAAATACGAGAGCTACATCCAAGGAAATCATAAAAAATGTAAATAAAATCGCTATATAGCGCATCAAATCATTATAAGGAGTGAAGTAAAGAATCTGGAGGCCTGCATAATATGTATATGTATATATTATCTGAGTGATAGCTGTAATAATGGTACCGAGGATAAGAAGCAAGGGGAAAAAGGAAAATCAACAAGGAGATAAAAATATAAAGCACATACAAACAAACACACATTAACCAAGAACGTAGATTGGAGATCAATTGTCACAAATAACCTAATGTGTTATAAATGGTGGAGACTATACAATAAGTATTAATTAATAAAAAATAATGAAATAAATATGAAAAGATAATTAAGAGAATAGTAATAAAACATAATAAATATGATATGATAAAGAAACACTATTATGTTGGACAGAGGATTACATTATAATAAAGATAATAATAAAAAATATAAGTGCGTGTTAATATAATATAATAAGGGTTGTATAATAGTACAGAATGAGTGATTAGGTTTTAATCATAATAGACAAAAACAATGAAAGATATATAAACCTATAAGTGTGGTACAGTGAATGTGAATGATTGATACAAGAAAAATGATATAAATAAATAATAAAATAAAATTATCGTAAATAAATGAAAAAAATAATAATAATTTAATAAATACTAAAGATAATTATATCCCATTATTTGGATCATCATTTTGACCCTAGTTTTATAATATTAACATTGTATAGTGATTATTGCATCATAACGTACAGTTAGTATATTCATTGATAATTAAATAAAATAAAAACAAAATGTATACATGACGCAGCAGTCACTGAGTGAATAGTGTTAATAGTTATATCAATTAATTTAATCATGATGAACAAAAATCATTCAATCATATACACATTAATAATATCACTCAATAATGCTCAACAATACGACATTAATTTGTTTATTGAGCAACATCATAAAATGCACATAATAAAATGACTTAAACTGATAAGATATTAATTATCAAGTAAATAAAATAAGCGGTTGTATTTAATTATTTCAATCATGAAGGACATTTTTTATTCTAGTTGTTTAATCATGTAAACATTGTAATTAGATACAAGGCTATCTTATGGTCCGTTCCCATAAAAGTGTACATAAAAATGAAGCATGAAAAATAAATGGTGATATTCAATAATAATAATGATAGTGAAAAATCAGTAAGTGACTGACAAAAGTGACACGTGTTAAAAAAATAATTAAAAAAATGGTGAAGGTGATATAATTACAAAAGAAAAAAGAGAAAGTGTAAGTGAAAATACATACAAGAAAAAAGGTAATAAAGATAGTATCAAGGTATTGTGATTGTATTATAATGTTATATGTAATATAAAGTCAAATAATACACTCCAAACATTGGTCACTCTAATGTCACATGAGTATACACTATGCATTATATCATATATTGTGTGATGTCCCCATCATAGTCGTAGTTGAATCCTACTGGTGACCGCTATCATAATAGTACCCAATGAATCACAAGGATACTTGTCTCCAGAATAAAAAAAAGTATCAGTGTCAGACTCATATATTACTATGCCCCAACTAAGCAGACAAAAAGATTTTTATATTTCAATCCAAAAACACTGTGTAATTATTCTCCTCATTAAGACCTCCTAGACTCAAAGGGCCAGATTCAATTACAAGCGTTTTTTTTAAAAAAAATTCGCGTGATAAAAACTCGCAGGCTACGCAGCAAATTCGCTGACCAAAATGCACCTTATTCAATTTGAAACTACAGTACGCCCCCAACCTGCGTTAATAATGTGTTTAGCGATGTTATATTTTTCCCTGACAATTTTATGTTATTAGCGCTATTCTACCGTCTACCCATGTTGCAAAGAAGCTTTTATTCACCTGAGGGATATTTAAATTATATTTGAAAGAGCAGCTTTTGTTGCCCCTTCAAATACAGCTTTTGACAATTATTTAAAAGTAATTAAAAATACTTTTAATTTTTATGAATATTTTTTTGTGAACTCATTTTTGTTTTAATCAAGTCTATACTGTTTTTTCTCAGCTTATTAAATCACCGTCAATTAAAAAAAAAAAATTAAATATACATACATCAATAAATATAAATCCGTTTCATCATTATATTATACTTGTGTAAAACGTATTTGTACTTTTTATAGATATCTATGCCCTAATAGGGCTACTAACAAAAAAATGCATTTTTTTAAAATAGGGACTGGGGACTCCGTTTACTCCCCGTTTAAAAGGGTAGGGAGAAAGGTATGTGAAAATGTCATACCTGATCAGCGTGCGTGGATTGTCCAGCTTCTTGTAGCATTTAAAAAAAACCCACAAAAAAAACCATGCATGCAGCCACTTGTCTCCCGTCGGAAGCTAAAGCTGTTTACAGGTCTGGCTGGTTGCTAGGATACAACCTGGCCTTCCCACTGCAGCAGCTTCTCTATGACGTCTCTGAAGTCTCGGCCACCGCGGTACTTGCAAATGAGATTACCTAGCCGTGGTTCTGTGTATCTTCTAAAAGTAAGTGATTTATCTTTATACTTAGCTATTTTTTTATTTTTTTTTTAAACTGTCAGCTATTTGTTTATCACCTCCATTATCT
>WWET01007290.1:36155-53609 GCA_011038615.1 Limnodynastes dumerilii
CATACATACATACATACACACACACACATACATACATACATACATACATACACATACATACATACATACATACACATACATACATACATACATACATACATACACACATACATACATACATACATACATACATACAATAAACAATATACATTTCAACCCAGCAGGACAGCAGACCGGCAGCACCCACCCCTCCATCCAACAAACCTTAGAAAACCCCAAAGGTACCCTGAAATTACACCTAGGATATAGAATATGACGTTTTATTACACGATGTTCGACAAATCCTTCAGATTCTTATCAGTGCAGAGGTTAAGCAAAAGTGTTATATAAAACGGACAATTAAGAAATGAGCCCTATACAGGTATCGGTATACTAAATACACTAGAAGGAGAGCCAGGCTATACTATCTGTGGATTCCTTTCATCCTCCTCCAAGCAGATTGTATCAGTGGGTTCACCATCTATCCCACACTTTATGACGTTGTCAGAGCTTTTCTTTGTGTATATAAATATTTTTCATGTTGTATTGTGCTGTTAGCCAATGCCTTCCATTATGTATCAAGGGGGGCAACCAGGTGCCAGCCACAATGACCTGAGCCAGAGCAGAGAGAGTCAAGACGTATTTAATGAGATTTTCCCCACAAGTTCCTTCAGGGACAAACCAAAAAGACAAACCTTTGGGTCCATTGGGGGAAGCTTATTAGCATTGTGCCGATACAAGCCCATATTTCTATCCAAAGCCCCCTTACCAAAGGGCACTCCCACAACATATGCCAATTACTAGTCCCCGAAGTCCCACACTTTGAACATTGAGTTAATGTACGTGCCCCAAATATCAAAAGGCCCACAGGAGAGTGATATACACCGTGTACACATAAAAACGTGGCTGTGGCCTCCCTGGAACTAGACAACATCTGCAACCAGTCCTCATCAGATAAAGTCCGCTTTCCATTTGAGCATAGACTGACGAAGCGAAATGATGACATTCACCTCCTCTGCAATTCATCATGGTGGTGTCTAGGTGTAACTTTCCACCCGTTCTCCTCTTATTGGCCCTGATCCAGAGCCCCACACGCTGTCGGTAGTAAATCTGGACACTTATTTGGGCTTCCCATGTATATTAATGGCAGAGCATAAAAGCTCCGGCAACAAAAGTAAAACATATTTTGATCTTTATTTTATTTATTTTATTAATAAACCAATTTTATTTGAAAAAACAAAGGTCATTTTCCCATTGAATGAGCTGCGCCTTCCACTTATTCCATCCCCTGAGATGGTGTAAGCGTTTCTCTGCTACTGTTCCTATTTAAATGAGAAAAAACACCCCTTTACGCTTTGCTCCACTGGCGCAGTGCATTCGGATGAGGACACAGGCGGATGGGCAGCAGTGCGCTATCTTTCTGTGCTCGCACTGGTCCTGAGCATGCGCAGTGCTCATTAAAGCCGCGATTCCGCACCGAATCCCATCAATCATCAAATCCTGTGTGCACATCGCTATATATTAACTTTTACTTATATCTGCACCTCTTCTGTTTGTGAATTTGTCGCATGGCGGTGAATGGCGGTGTGTCAGATGTCATCGGTTTCTCCGAGCTATAGAGGGTGATCCCCGCAGCTCTGATCTGAGCTGTAGTCATTCCTGAGTCTGTGTTGTCACATTCGCTCCTGATAGTCAGTGTTGTGTAAACATTGCCTGGTACTTAGTCATTAGCACATTTAACACCAGCAGTGATTACCTCACAGAGCTGCATCTCACCAATTACAGTAAAAGTAAAGGTTTAATGTGCTTTAATAGTAAAAATGAACATTTAAATGAAATCAGGAGCTAAATCCCATTTCCTCCCACAATGGTGGTGTAGATGTAAGACCTCGATAACAGGAAACTATGTGAAAGCTTTATAGAAGAACTGTGACCGGATCCTGAGCTCCATCCAGCACCGCTGCACACACGCAAAGAGCCTGGATGCCAGAGCACAAGAGCCTGACAGATGTCCTGCCACCGCACTCCACCCAATCCATGTACACACTGTCCAATGTTACACAGATACAGCACCCAATCCATGTACACACTGTCCAATGTTACAGTAGATACAGCACCCAATCCATATACACACTGTCCAATGTTACACAGATACAGCACCTAATCCATATACACACTGTGCTGAATAACGTCAGAATCAGGAGGAGAATTGGATAAAGTAGTGGCGGGTGCAGACACCTGTAAATTGGGTGATTGGTGGTCAGATCTCCTGAAGTTTAAGCAGGTGGAAAAGCCTTTTGTCCAGAGCAGGTGACAAGGATCGGATGTAACAAGCAGCCGTGTGACATTACACACTTATCCAGTGTTTACTGACAGGACGGTCAGTTGCTGGATTGGACACAGATTGCATAAGTGTGTACCCAGATTTAGGATTCGCTCCTATGGGGCTGATCCAGACCTACGTCCGCCGAAACTAGTTATGGCGACCGTATGCGTAAGAACGGCATTTCTGCCCGGCGTAGTTAGGGAAACCTGATCTTTAGGATCCGGCATCCCTAACTGTTGGGTAGTTACGTCGAGGGGGGCGAGGGGGGCGTTCCTCTATGCAACCATTACGGAAGGAAGGCGGGTGAAGGTAAGAAAATGAGGGAGGGGGCGGGTTAGGCCAGTTACGACCCTGTGGCCGGTGTAATTACCTGCGGTAGCCTTCAGCCGGCGTAACAGAGGGTAATTACGCCAGTCATGGGGGGAGGGTCGGGGGGAGTGCTCCAGGGTAGCTCTGGATAAGGCCCTATACGTGTATTATTTCTCACTACACATTTATGTAACATCCACCAATGTATCATAGGGGCATTGTGCAGTAATATGTGAATCTATGTAGCATTAATCCGTTTACATTTAGTTACTTGGTCACTTGGTACATTATTATTCAGTGCTAATAAATCTCTTCCTGTTTACATTACAAGAGATAAATATCTATCACTGTTATTGGCAAGACCATAAGGTATTTCCATGCGTATAGGCCCAGGTTGTGGCGTTATTGGCTGCGATGGATGATTAATAGCTGTATTATCTGTATACAATGCTCAGTGTACGTGTTTAGGGTCTCCTGGGTGCAGGAGGAAAGTGCTCGGGGGTATAGTTTGTATTACTAAGTATGTGTCTATCTAAATACATTATGCTAAAGACTAATTGTACCTCCCCGAAATCCCCAGGGGGTGCGGGGGCTCATAAATACCCAGGTTAATGCTCCTGCAGCTTTGAAGTCAGATGCCCCCAGCAGAAGTTGGTCTTGGCAGACTGGCACTGTGGGGGCATCTGCGGGTGTTAGTATGGACTGAGCGTTGCTCCTCTCTGCGGGTGATCAAAGCACAGAAAGTGCATTAGCGGCATCCAGAGACTGGTGGCTTGTCCCTCACATTCATGGCCGTGCTATTACCTGGAGACACTGTCTCCCTCCCTAAGACGTAAGCTCACAGCCTCTGAATGGAAAGCAATTATGTCGCTATTGTTTGTTTTCCTGAATAATCCCAGCTCTTCTCTGTCCCAGACACGACTCCGCATAAGAAGAGAGGATTGCTGAGTGATTGGCACCTTACTACTGGACGTACCAGTCTAAGAGGGACTCAGTAGTGGAAATGAACATTAATCAGATACCCGTCTAGGTGAGGAATTGGCATTCCAGAGCATGGCACGCCCATAGGACGGTGATGCCATAACAGATGTGATCCCTCTATGGGAGTGATTGAATAACCTGTGAATCTGGCTACACTACACATCAGCCAATAAACAATGATCATAGTACAGAACATGAAGACCGATCATCACATCGTCACTGGCTGCATTGTGATTGGCTGTCCTGTGACGGCCCGGCGACAGGGGGGGGGCAGCTGTGATGGGCCCCAAGGTGCAGAGAGACCCCTGCAATACACTATTGAGGAGGGATGGGGGCCCCCAACTACATGAGGATAACGGGCCCCAAGATTTCTGTTGCGAGGCCTGGTCCTTTGTCTGTACACAGCCTGACGTCCCGTGTAGGCTATTATCCTGTTATTCGTGTTTGGCTTTATGGCGCGATGGATGCGTTTGATCTGCGCTCATTTCTGCATTACATCTAGGGTTAGAAAAAAAAACTTTTACTTTTTGCTACCAGCAGATAAAATAAATGATTTAAAATTCCCGCCGGTGACTCACTGGGTGCACCCCTGTACCCCTGTACCCCCTGAGGTTCAGTGCCCCCAAATTACACAGACACGACAGGTGCCATCTTGTATCTCTCTGCTGAGCAGGGCTGAAGACGATGACCTGACTGTAACGTGTGACACGGCAGCCGCATAACAACTGATAGGATGAGCTGGCAGCCGGCAGCGACGGTTGTGATAAAGGGGAATCTGCCGGGCCGGTCGGCCGGGATAGTGGCCTGTGGGGTTTGTTGTGATGTGCAGGAGCCAGCAGGCTGTGCCTGGAGATGTCCTGGGAGCTCATCAGGGTGATAACGGCATCATGCACAGGACTGATAGCAGGAGAGATGCAGCTTCAGCCGTTCTTATCAGCCCCTCTCTTTCACCCACACGGGAGAGAATTAACCTCTTCTTCTACCCCCAAATCTCTTCTGACATGAGTCAAACTGAAAAAACTTTCACTGCTGAAGCTGCATAAGAGCAAGGATGGTGAAGACCTCTCCCCCAGCGATGGCTCCCCTTTATTCTGCACGTGTGGGATCAGCTCCAGAGGAAGACATAACACGACACCTATAATGAATGTCCCCAGGTCACATGATTATGTTCCACAATGATGTCTCCAGGTGACATAATTATGCCATACAGTGATGTCACTAGGTCACGTGATGATGCCACACAGTAATGTCCCCAGGTCACATAATTATGCCATACAGTGATGTCACTAGGTCACGTGATGATGCCTCACAGTAATGTCTCCAGTTCACATGATCATGCGACTCAGGAACATGCCAGGTTACATTTCACCACTTGTAGGGACTGGTATTAGAACCCCAACAAAATGGCGTCTCAGAGAGTGTTACAATGGCGCCAGCGCTTCCTAAACGACTTCTAGTAAATATGAGCCCAGATTTTCTGATTTTCATGCAACAAGCAAACAATTCTTAGTATTTGCACGTGCTCCGCTGTAACATCTCCCACTCCACAGAGAGAGGAAACACCTACACTGTACATAGTACTAAGAGGGAACGCCTACACTGTACATAGTGCTAAGAGGGAACGCCTACACTGTACATAGTACTAAGAGGGAACGCCTACACTGTACATAGTACTAAGAGGGAACGCCTACACTGTACATAGTACTAAGAGGGAACGCCTACACTGTACATAGTACTAAGAGGGAACGCCTACACTGTACATAGTACTAAGAGGGAACGCCTACACTGTACATAGTACTAAGAGGGAACGCCTACACTGTACATAGTACTAAGAGGGAACGCCTACACTGTACATAGTACTAAGAGGGAACGCCTACACTGTACATAGTACTAAGAGGGAACGCCTACACTGTACATAGTACTAAGAGGGAACGCCTACACTGTACATAGTACTAAGAGGGAACGCCTACACTGTACATAGTACTAAGAGGGAACGCCTACACTGTACATAGTACTAAGAGGGAACGCCTACACTGTACATAGTACTAAGAGGGAACGCCTACACTGTACATAGTACTAAGAGGGAACGCCTACACTGTACATAGTACTAAGAGGGAACGCCTACACTGTACATAGTACTAAGAGGGAACGCCTACACTGTACATAGTACTAAGAGGGAACGCCTACACTGTACATAGTACTAAGAGGGAACGCCTACACTGTACATAGTACTAAGAGGGAACGCCTACACTGTACATAGTACTAAGAGGGAACGCCTACACTGTACATAGTACTAAGAGGGAACGCCTACACTGTACATAGTACTAAGAGGGAACGCCTACACTGTACATAGTACTAAGAGGGAACGCCTACACTGTACATAGTACTAAGAGGGAACGCCTACACTGTACATAGTACTAAGAGGGAACGCCTACACTGTACATAGTACTAAGAGGGAACGCCTACACTGTACATAGTACTAAGAGGGAACGCCTACACTGTACATAGTACTAAGAGGGAACGCCTACACTGTACATAGTACTAAGAGGGAACGCCTACACTGTACATAGTACTAAGAGGGAACGCCTACACTGTACATAGTACTAAGAGGGAACGCCTACACTGTACATAGTACTAAGAGGGAACGCCTACACTGTACATAGTACTAAGAGGGAACGCCTACACTGTACATAGTACTAAGAGGGAACGCCTACACTGTACATAGTACTAAGAGGGAACGCCTACACTGTACATAGTACTAAGAGGGAACGCCTACACTGTACATAGTACTAAGAGGGAACGCCTACACTGTACATAGTACTAAGAGGGAACGCCTACACTGTACATAGTACTAAGAGGGAACGCCTACACTGTACATAGTACTAAGAGGGAACGCCTACACTGTACATAGTACTAAGAGGGAACGCCTACACTGTACATAGTACTAAGAGGGAACGCCTACACTGTACATAGTACTAAGAGGGAACGCCTACACTGTACATAGTACTAAGAGGGAACGCCTACACTGTACATAGTACTAAGAGGGAACGCCTACACTGTACATAGTACTAAGAGGGAACGCCTACACTGTACATAGTACTAAGAGGGAACGCCTACACTGTACATAGTACTAAGAGGGAACGCCTACACTGTACATAGTACTAAGAGGGAACGCCTACACTGTACATAGTACTAAGAGGGAACGCCTACACTGTACATAGTACTAAGAGGGAACGCCTACACTGTACATAGTACTAAGAGGGAACGCCTACACTGTACATAGTACTAAGAGGGAACGCCTACACTGTACATAGTACTAAGAGGGAACGCCTACACTGTACATAGTACTAAGAGGGAACGCCTACACTGTACATAGTACTAAGAGGGAACGCCTACACTGTACATAGTACTAAGAGGGAACGCCTACACTGTACATAGTACTAAGAGGGAACGCCTACACTGTACATAGTACTAAGAGGGAACGCCTACACTGTACATAGTACTAAGAGGGAACGCCTACACTGTACATAGTACTAAGAGGGAACGCCTACACTGTACATAGTACTAAGAGGGAACGCCTACACTGTACATAGTACTAAGAGGGAACGCCTACACTGTACATAGTACTAAGAGGGAACGCCTACACTGTACATAGTACTAAGAGGGAACGCCTACACTGTACATAGTACTAAGAGGGAACGCCTACACTGTACATAGTACTAAGAGGGAACGCCTACACTGTACATAGTACTAAGAGGGAACGCCTACACTGTACATAGTACTAAGAGGGAACGCCTACACTGTACATAGTACTAAGAGGGAACGCCTACACTGTACATAGTACTAAGAGGGAACGCCTACACTGTACATAGTACTAAGAGGGAACGCCTACACTGTACATAGTACTAAGAGGGAACGCCTACACTGTACATAGTACTAAGAGGGAACGCCTACACTGTACATAGTACTAAGGAACACCTATACTGTATACATAGTACTAAGAGGGAACGCCTACACTGTACATAGTACTAAGAGGGAACACCTACACTGTACATAGTACTAAGAGGGAACACCTATACTGTATACATAGTACTAAGAGGGAACGCCCACTTGCAATCTCAGCCCCGCCCCTCTGTCGGACGCCTTCTGTGTTACAATTGGTTAGCGCAGATTCTCACCCTGCTCAGTCCGGCTGCAGTATCAGGCTGGGTGCAGCTCTATGTGAATGGGTTTTCTGTGTGGTCGGGTCCCCTACACATAGGAAACACGGTGGCACAGCTGTGGCCCTAGGTGTCCCTGCGTGATCCTGCTGTAAGAAGTCCCTTCTCACACCGCCGTCTTCGGAGCCGCAGCTGGCGCCATTCATAGACGCTGCTTTTGTTGATGGAGCTCTACATTCAGAGCTTTTGATTATGTGTCAGTTTCGCTCTATTTATGTCCAGTACAAGTCCTTTATTTATTATATCTACTATTATTACTGGCGAGCGCAGAGACGCCAGAAAATGGAGGCTGTTTCCCCAGCGCTGCCGCGTGTTATTCATCAGCAACTTGAGGATGGTTCGGAGCTGGCGCCTTTGTCTCCTCCGCGTTCTCCAGTTGTAATGATTTTCTAATAGAGATCTACTTGACCAACACCCAGGACCCACAATTCCCCTGGCTCCCGCATGCTGAGACGCTTCTCATTGTTCAGACCCCCAGGCATGCGAGTCTCCGGGGAAAGGTTAGACCTGCGCTCGGCTCCACATACCATTTATCTGCAGCCACTTCAGAACACAATCACCCCGCACTTAACACGGAAGCCGTCACTGCGCTTAGTGAGTAATTAATCCACAGCCTGAGTGGCCCTCGAGTGCGCACTTCACACCTGGGTCCTGTGAAGAGATCTTACAGCGAGGTCTCCTCTGTAGCTCTGTATTGCACGCGGTCTCTGGTATTTCCTGTTAGGGTTAGAATTTGGTATCTGCGAGGATGATCACCGTGAAATGAGCATCGCGTTGTACGTCATTCCTGTCCCTGGAGCCTTGCGAGCACACTGCTGCATCCCGTGGCCTAACTACCATGGGGCTGGAGGCAGAGGGTGACCCATGGATGATACGCCAGCCAGGAGGAGGGACAGCGCTAAACTCTACTTTACAAACAATATGACACAGAGGCGGAACTAGCGAGTTGTGGGCCCAAGTGCAACAAAAACATGGTTTGCCCCTGATGATATCCAGGGTAACCCGGTGGGAAGCTTTGACGGTGCGGTGCTGATGGCTCGGGGCCCTTGTATCAGCATGGGTCCCGGTGCCGTTGCACCAATGGTAGTTCCATCCCTGATATGGCAGAAGATTAGCGCCTCTGCGTATGGTCAAGCAACGTTCACACAAACCAAGGGGCAGGATCCAGACTTTCTACTCAGATACCTGGGACTACCTTTGTCTAGATGGGTCACTAAAGGAGGGAACGCCCATTCTGTCACCTGACTAAGAGGGAACGCCCACTTTTCACCTCAGCCCGCCCCTCTTTTGGAAGACTCATTGTTTGGCCCAACCCATCACTCGTGGAAACAGCCTCATCACGAGGCCTCATCCAGTAGGTGCAGAGTCCGGAAAACACGTCATGTGATGTCCGGTTCCTATATTTCTGCGCGTCACATGTCTAAATCATGGATTGTTGGGATGCATGATACATGTGTGGAGCGTGTTCCAGATACAGGTATGTGCTGCAAGATGGAAGGAGGACATTGAATAAAGCATCACACGTTCTCTAGGTCTGTGTGTTCCATGTCAGTCTCCGTCCACGGCAGATCTTCATCTCTTAGCGCCCTCTGTATGTCAGACGTCATTGCCCCAGAAACAGCTGTGTCAGAGATGGGAGAGATCAGATAACACCATTCTGTCACAAGTACAAAGGGGACAAAGGCTTTGAAGGTCTCTGCTGACCAATCACAGCTCAGACATTTCAGTAGCCACAATCAGTAGCCAGATCCTTCTGCCCATCAGCCTGATAACAGATGAAACATGCTAGCCTCTGCGGCTGCCCCACAGCATTTCTCCCTTATTGCCCTCCTGCCCCGGCTGACAAGTCCCCCAGGGTGGGCAATTACTGTGACTTCTGCCTGATGCATCCCCACAGCTGTATCCTCCAGGTCTCTCCCCTGTGTCTCCCTCACACCTCGCGCTGCACAGAGGGTCAGGGGGCAAAGGCTAATGTCATTAAGAACGCGGTGTGCGTAAAGTGGGCTGCGTGCGATCCAATAGCGCACACAATGGTATCTTCTGCATTGCAGTTATAGCACAGCTGAGAGCAGCTGCCCAGGTACATTGCACAGGAGCAGAGCTGTATTGTACAGCTGTGATTAGTGCAACACTTCAGCTGTATATTATTGCACCAAAACGAAAACATTTAGAAAAACGTGAAATTATTTTTTGCTCACTGTGGACAGGATTCAAAGCTAAGAGTTAGGTGTGAACAGATCTGCCCCTAACTCTCTCTTCCAGTCACTAACCCGACCCCCCGCCGGTTGTTTGGCACTAATGCGTGTGCTCCCACTTATACTTAAACACTCCCAGAGGCGGCTTTACACCTCCTCTTTCTTCCTTAATGACTCCATGCGGTGTTTAAAGAGGCTCTGTACCTAACTGGTACGTAGATTGTGTAAATGACCGTCTGTGCCTGTGTAGCAGGAAATATCAGCAAAATACGCACTTAAGAAGCACAAGTTCTTAATTGTGAATCAGGGCCTGTGTGTAGAATGATGTGACACAATACACCGGCCGCCATTCCTCAACCTTTGTAATGTGTTCCAGGTGTCAGTGAATGAAGTGGCGGAAGATCCCCCCTGGATTCAGAGGTGACCTGGGGCTGGTGCAAATGTTGTGATGTAAACAGCCCTTTGTTACGTCTATGATCGGCTTTGGATTGGTGGCACGTGCTTGGACACGCCCCTTACTGTACATTGACCACACCCTCTCCTCCCTCAGCACGCCCCTCAGAACGCAGCCGCCGCAGTATGAGTTGCGCTCTGGTCTGTATCGCCAGTGACTGCGCGCTCTTCAGTTCTGAGCATTCGCAGCAGGAGATCACGCAGAGAAGCGTCCCGTCAGCCGGCGGACTCTCCTGTGACTTTGGGGTCTGATTCCTTTTTCTGGTGAATCTTGTGTGCAGTAAGTTACTCCTGTCCGTGGAGCTGCTGCAATGTATTATAGATAGCGCTCACCGTCTCTCTCAGCTGCCAGCCGCGGACGGCTATCATCGTATGTGCAAGCACTGAGCATGCGCCCGGTAGAGGGGGCACAGAGTCGCTGACAGGTGGGCACAGCTCCCATTCATTGTGAATACACCCTCTATCCGCTGCTATAAATAGGAAAAGCTCTTGGGATATGGACAGAGCTTCCACATTGGCGCAGATTCCCTGTGACTGTCCCCTCTGAATGGTAGTGTGCGCTGTGCCATGATGGCCTGTAGGGGGCGCTGTGCCTAGGAGCAGCCTATGTTTGGCATTGGTTTGGTGATATAGAGTTGGCTCTGTAGGTCTGTTGGATGTTAGGGACCCTCCTGGCTCTATCGTCCTGTATCAGTGAGAACGTGCTGCCAGGAACTCCTACGCTCCCTTATAGCGAGCACAGCACTGATATAGGAGTCAGTGATTACAGCCAGTGCCACAGCCCAGCTCCTCGTATCTGCTGGCACAGGGACAGCCAGTGCTTATCTCTATCTCCTGCGAGGTGCAATGAGCACAATCACACCTACCTGGGCAAACACGGCCTGGCACACAGCCCCAGGGCACAGATATTGTATCTAATCTGCCCCTACCCTGCGTGACACCAGCCTCAAACAGCCAATTCAGAGGTGGCCCCAACCTGTACCGGGCCCCTGCATGATGCCTCCCCCAATTTCTCTTATTGGATGACTTTTATTCTTCTGTGTCACCCAGTACAGGTACATTACATGCATCATGTGATAGTATGTCATGGTGTTATTGCTGTGTATGAGACCATCTTACCCTGTTATATTATACCATGTAACATTGCATGTCATGTTATACCAAGTTATTCCATTTCATAGTATATTACGTCATGTTATATTGTATCATGTTATTCTCTCTGTCTTGATATACTACTGATTGGCATGTTATATTAGGTCATGTTATAGTATATCATGTTGTAATGTCTATTGTTATCTTGGTTTTATAGGGAGAGGAATCAGTAGCAGGAGAGAAGTAGTAATGTCACTTTATAGGTGCATATCCTGTGTCACACAACACACAGAGAAACGCTAGAGGATGTAACATGAAAGCTTGGAGCAGAGAAGAGCAGCTAAAATGGAAGAAGGAGCAGCTTGCATATATCAAAGTTTATAACCAGGTAGAGGAGGGAGAGGGGGGATACGAGAGAAGGAATTTAACCAGGTACAGAAGGGAGAGGGGGATATAAAATAACCAGATACAGGAGGGAGAGGGGGATATTATAGAAGGCATATAACCAGGTACAGGAGTGAGAGGGGGGTATGATAGAAGGATATAACCAGGTACAGGAGGGAGAGGGGGATATAATAGAAGGAATATAACCAGGTACAGGAGGGAGAGGGGGATATAATAGAAGGAATATAACCAGGTACAGGAGGGAGAGGGTCTCCAAAGCCCTATTTTGAAAAAGTAGAGGCAAAGCAATCGATCCCCTGAGCACTGAAGGTGGAGCTCCGAATGGTGAGTATAAATCTAACCCCAACCCTTTCCCTAATCCTTACCCTAACCCTCCTTCTTCCATAACCCTAATACTCCCTTCCCCGCAGCCTGACCATAACCCTCCCTTTCTCACAGCCTAACCCTAATACACACTTCCCCGCAGCCTGAACCTAAGACTCCTTTCCCCATAGCCTAACGCTAAGACTCCCTTCCCTTCATCCTAACATCCCCTCCCTGCAGCGTAGCCCTAAGATGCCCCTGCCCATAGCCTATCCCTAAGACTCCCTTTCTCACAGCCTGACCCTAAGACTCCCCTCTTTGCAGCCTAAACCTATACACTCTTACCCACAGGGTGATCCTAACCTTAATCCTCCTCTTCCATGACCCTAACCCTCTATTCCCCAGAGCCTAACCCTATAAGTCCCCGGAGAGGTTACTCGCCTCTCTGATGGGGTCTGTGGCGGACGTATTGCGTCTGGCGGGTTCCGGATCCAGAAAATGAATGGGTAAGTATGCCGATCATTATACTTACCCAGTCCAAATCATTTTCGTACTGGAGACTGACAACGCCGTGACCCCCTTACTTTTCCAGGCCCGGGACTACAGGTCCCAAAAATTAGGGGGGATATGATAGAAGGGATATAACCAGGTACAGGAGGGAGAGGGGGATATGATAGAAGAGATATAACCAGGTACAAGAGGTAGAGGGGGATATGATAGAAGGAATATATACAGGTACAGGAGGGAGAGGAGATATGATAGAAAAGATATCACCAGGTACTGAAGGGGGGGGGGCATTATTTAAAGGGAAAGATGTCTTAGTCCACGAGGGCATGCTTATAAACTGGATGGTGGTTGATTTAGACAAAATGTGCAGAAAAACTACAGCACTGAAAGTGTAATTGTTAAGTAAAACAACCTCCCATCTGAGGTGGTAGAGGATAAAGTAGAACACTCTAAACATGCTTAGGATAATATAAGGCTAACCTGAATCTTACACTAAATTGAGGGCAATTAAAGTATAGAGTCAGCATAGCTTAAATAACAACAATTGTGTAGACTGGATGGGTCGTGTGACTCTTATCTGCAGTCACTTTCTATATTTCTTTGCATCTATATCATGGTATCAGATCTCCTGTGCTTCTTTGAACCTCTTCATCTGTTCCGGTGATTGTCAGCTCTTCTGGCGAGCAGGTAGCATCCACTTCCCTGCACTTTCACTTTGAGACATATTCCCAATGCTGCGAGGCCAGATAGGAATCTTTCCCTGCGGATAATCTCTGGAGGCCGGTAACGTCCTTGCAGACAGAACGAGATTTCCCAGAAACAGGAAACCATCGGCTTGTATTTATTGGTCACAAATAGGAAAGATTGCTGAAAAAAGTGTAATTATGCAGCGTTATCAACGATAATCTAAATGACCTGCAGGATTAGAGGGTTTATAGTAATTAGTTGGGGAATAGCAGGTAATTACCCATAAAACTTAACCCCCTAACTGCTGCCATGCTGTCTGGTAATGGGATACAGTAAGGAGTTTATAGCACATGATGTATTTATATCCTGTAATTAAAGGGTGTGTGTGTAATTGGTAGACATGTATCTCTATACTTACCTTTCTATCTCACCGGCTCTGGGCATTAGAATAACTATTGTCAGCTTATCCTGTGACACAATATTGTGTTGTACATTGTAACACGCCTGTGTTGTGTACCTGGGATAGAATCTAACATGACAGAGAGAGTTCTGTCAGATAAAAGATGCCGACATCTTAATTGTATTATACCCGGAGAACCCGCCATGGATATCGATAGATATCTAATCATCGCTTCTTATCTGGAGCACAGACACTGACAAGGACTGATCTCTATCTGCCCTGGACGGGAACTTTCTGAGGGATTATTAGGGGTAGGAAACATATGGGACATATAGATTGCATTATAAGCACACTCAGAGTAATGATGACAGGGAGGGGTATTGTGCACAACAGAAGGAGACTAAGGACTAATATCAGAGCTGCAAAGGCCCAAACTGAGGAGAAACTGGCCCGCTCAGTGTACGGGGGACCAAGAGCTCTTCTAGTATCTAAAGGCAAAAAACTAGAGTGTGTTTATATTATTATTATTACATATATTATTATTATTACATATATTATTATTAAATATTTTATTATTACATTTATTATTATTATTACATTTATTATTATTACATCTGAAAATAAAAGGAGACTCCTGAAATTCGGGCATTTCTTCCGATATCCCAGGAGGGCGAATTTCCCGCAATGCCGTTTCCTCGCACCTAGTAACTGCATGAATGGATGCTCTGACAGGCAGAGGTGGAGCTTAAGGACGTGATTTGCATAAAATGGCATTAACAAGCCCCCATATCAGCGCTTCTTTCTTCCCTCCGAATTTAAAGAAATTATAGGTGACATAAAGGTAACGCATAGCATATGGAGATAACTTATAGGACGTAAAGGTGACAAATAGGACAGTTAGAAACATATAGCATGTATAGGATATACAGGTGACATATAGCATGTATAGGATATACGGGTGACATATAGCATGTATAGGATATACGGGTAACATATAGCAGGTATAGGTGACATATAGCATGTATAGGACATATAGGTGATGTATAGGACATATAGGTGACATATAGCAGGTATAGGACATATAGGTGACGTATAGCATGTATAGGACATATAGGTGACATATAGCATGTATAGGACATATAGGTGATGTATAGGACATATAGGTGGCATATAGCATGTATAGGACATATAGGTGACGTATAGCATATATAGGACATATAGGTGACGTATAGCATGTATAGGACATATAGGTGACATATAGTACATATAGATGACATATAGCACATATAGATGACATATAGTACATATAGATGACATATAGTACATATAGGTGACATATAGCACATATAGATGACATATAGTAGATATAGGTGACATATAGATGACATATAGTACATATAGATGACATATAGCATATATAGGGGACATATAGTGTATATAGCACATATAGATGACATATAGTACATATAGGTGACATATAGCATATATAGCACATATAGATGACATATAGCATATATAGATGACATATAGTACATATAGGTTACATAAAGTACATATAGATGACATATAGTACATATAGGTGACATATAGTACATATAGATTACATATAGCACATATAGATGACATAGTACATATAGGTGACATATAGTACATATAGATGACATATAGCACATATAGATTACATATAGTACATATAGGTGACATATAGCATATATAGGACATATAGATGACATATAGTACATATAGGTGACATATAGCATGTATAGGACATACAGGTTACATATAGCATGTAGAGGACAGATAGGTGACGTATAACATGTATAGGACATATAGGTGACATATAGCATGTATAGGACATACAGGTGATGTATAGCACATACAGGACATATAGGTGATGTATAGCACATACAGGACATATAGGTGACGTATAGCATGTTGAGGACATATAGGTGACGTAATAACATGTATAGGACATGTAGGTGACATAGCATGTATAGGACATATGGGTGACGTACAGCATGTATAGGGCATATAGGTGGCATATAGCATATGTAGATAACACATGACATACAGGTAACATATAAGATGGATGAGTCATGCAGGGTCCCTGGATTCTCCTTCATTACAAAGACACACACGGGGTAGATGGGCGGGGGTGGGGATATTGTCATGGGAGTACTGGTGCTGTACCAGTGTCTGCTCATTACTCACAAGCTCTCAGCCATCAGGTACAGGTCTCCATTCATGTCAGAGAGACGCTCTGGTCACATGATGCAGAAGCAGCCACTGCCATTGCGCTTCTCAGGGAAAACGCAAATCACGGTCTAGGGAGGTTTAAGTGCAATCCCCTCGCATTCACAGGGTCAGGATATAGCGAGGGTCTGGATCCACGCATTCACAGGGTCAGGATATAGCGAGGGTCTGGATCCACGCATTCACAGGGTCAGGATATAGCGAGGGTCTGGATCCACGCATTCACAGGGTCAGGATATAGCGAGGGTCTGGATCCACGCATTCACAGGGTCAGGATATAGCGAGGGGCGGCCTCCACCAATTCACAGGGTCAGGATATAGCGAGGGTCTGGATCCACGCATTCACAGGAGTCAGGATATAGCGAGCGCCTGCATCCACGCATTCACAGGAGTCAGGATATAGCGAGGGTCTACATCCACGCATTCACTGGAGTCAGGATATAGCGAGGGTCTATATCCACGCATTCACAGGAGTCAGGATATAGCGAGGGTCTGCATCCACGCATTCACTGGAGTCAGGATATAGCGAGGGTCTGCATCCGCGCATTCACAGGAGTCAGGATATAGCGAGGGTCTGGATCCACGCATTCACAGGAGTCAGGATAAAGCGAGCGCCTGCCTCCACGCATTCACAGGAGTCAGGATATAGCGAGGGTCTGCCTCCACGCATTCACAGGTGTCAGGATATAGCGAGCGCCTGCCTCCACGCATTCACAGGGTCAGGATATAGCGACGGTCTGCATCCACGCATTCAGATCATTAAACGCTACTGCAATGGTTCCATATAGACTATGGTATAAGAAGTGACCTGTGGCCATAAACGTGGCAGACACGCCAACATTCAGGTCTACGTTTTGGCTTATTTTGGGAGCAGCTTATTATACACTTCCTGGGGACTGCGTAAAATGTCTAAACTGTAAAATGGTGACGATGGGAATAGTAAATCAGTGGGCCCCCACGCCCCCTGCCCCACGCCTCTACTGTGCATTGTAATAATAAACCCCTAACACTTGTGAGAGCCAACCACCCCCTGTAAGAAGCTGTCAATACTCTGGATCAAGCAGATTGGTGGCTCAGAGGCGCAGATGAAACCAGGTCTAGAAAGTAGGTGACATGGACTGATCAGAGGATGGGGGGGCGGATGATGGCCACAAGCAAAGAGAGCCCGGTGCAAAGGAGCTCACACTCTATGGGGAAGGAATGACGCAGGGGAGTCAGTGTGGGGGTAAGTAGGGATGACACAGGGGAGTCAGTGTGGGGTAAGTAGGGATTACACAGGAGTCAGTGTGGGGGTAAGTAGGGATGAGGCAGGGGAGTCAGTGTGGGGGAAGTAGGGATGACGCA
>WWET01007291.1:0-10287 GCA_011038615.1 Limnodynastes dumerilii
GAGGGCATGGATATAAACTGGAGGGTGGTAGTTTTAAAGGAAATGTGCGAAAAAATTACTTCACTGAAAGGGTGATAGATAAATGGAATATTCTCCCATCTAAGGTAGTTGAGGCCAATACAATAGAACAATTTAAACATGCTTGGGATAAATATAAGGGTATCCAATATTGTAAACCAAATTGAAGGTAAATAGGGTCTAGGGTCAGTATAGTTTTCAATAAACAAATGGGCAGACTAGATGCGCCATGTGGCTCTTATCTGCCGTCACTTTCTATGTTTCTATGTTTCTATGAGAGAGAAACGTGCCACACAAAGACGAGGGTGCTAGACTTTAGGAAGGCAGATTTTGTGGAAATGGGGAAATGTGTAAGTGATTCTTTGGCAGAGTGAAGGCACATGAAAGTAGTTCAGGAGCAGTGGAGAAATTTAAAAAAATGCAATATTAACAGCAACAGACCTTTGTATAAGAATGGTTAGAAAAAACCCCAGAAAAAGAATGCCAATGTGGTTTACAAAAGAGGTAGCAGCTATAGTTAAAGCAAAAAAGATGGCCTTTCGGAATTATAAGCAATCTCAGAGTAATGATGACAGGGAGGTGTAATTTACAAAGCAGAAGGAGGCCAACAAGGTTATCAGAGCAGCAAAAGCACAAACTGAAGAAAAACTGGCCCACTTGGTACAAAAAGGGGACAAAGGCTTTTTTAGGTATATAAATGAAAGGCAAAAAAAAAAGGGTATTGTAAGGCTCAAAACGGAGAGCGGAATTCTTATTGAGGGTGCAAGGGCTATGGCAGATAATCTTAACAAGTATTTCTGTTCAATATTCACAAAAGAAAGAGAGGGGAAGGGTCCACTTTTGAATGGGAAGACTATTAATACAATGGGGGCAATTACTACTACGTTCACTGAGGAGCAGGTATTAAAATAACTTTCAAAATTGAAAGTGGACAAATCAATGGGACCAGATGGGATACATCCGAGGATACTATAAGAGCTTAGAGGAGTGCTTGCAAAACCATTAACTGAATTATTCAATCAGTCACTAATAACTGGGGTAATTCCAGAGGACTGGAAAATAGCAAATGTCGTCCCTCTGCATAAAAGTGGAAGTAGGGAAGAAGCGTCAAACTACCGACCAATGAGTCTAACATCAGTAGTAGGGAAATTGATGGAAAAACTGTTAAAGGAACAAATTGTACAGTATGTTAAATCCAGTAACTTACAGGATCTCAAGCAGCATGGATTCAGTGGGGGAAGATCATGTCAAACAAATCTTATTGAATTTTTTGACTGGGTCAGTAAAGTATTAGATAAAGGGGAAGCTGTAAACATAGCTTATCTAGATTTCAGCAAGGCTTTTAACACTGTGCCACATTGCAGACTGTTAAATAAGCTAGAAACTTTAGGATTGGACTTAAAGATAGTTGCATGGATACAATCTTGGTTACAGGATAGACAACAGAGGGTTGTAGTAAATGGAATCTCTTCTGGGGATGGTAAGGTAACCAGTGGAGTGTCACGTTCAGAAGAAGGTTGGGATCGGTTCCGGGTTCCAAGGATTGAGACAACCGAGATGGTGTGAAGTGAAATTGAGCAGGTTTAATCGGGGATGGGTGCATACAGATAAAAAGAAAAGAGTCCTTTGAAAGGCGGTTTGCAGCAAGATAAATGGGTACTTGATGATTAAACAGTTCATGAGTAGACACTTATGATGATGGGAGTGATAGTGAGAATGTCCAAGTAGGGTTGAACAAAGTCGGGTTGGATGACAGTAGCTTGGGACAAGTAGGACGAGAGACGGCAGAGCCAGAGGCAGGGGGACCGGAGTCGGCGGGACCAGAAGTAGCAGGATTGGCGTCAGCATGATGAGACACAGCGGGGTTTAGAGGCAGTAGGACTGGAGTCAGCAGGGTTGAATCAACTTGACCACGGAACTGGACCTTTGGACTGGACCTTTGGACTGGACCTCAGGACAAAACCTCAGGACTGGACCGCAGGACTGAACCTCTTGGACTGGACCCACTGGGCTGGACCTCTGGACTGGACCAACAGGACTGGACCTCTGGTCTGGACCAACAGGACTGGACCAACAGGACTGGACCTCTGGACTGGACCAACAGGACTGGACCTCTGGACTGGACCAACAGGACTGGACCGACAGGACTGGACCAACAGGACTGGACCAACAGGACTGGACCAACAGGAGCAATATCCAAAGTACCAGGCACCTAGGAGACCTAGTTGTTTTGGCAACGTTGGAACAGTGCACAGGGTTTAAATAGTGTGCCCTGTGCACTGATTGGCTGGAGGACTGGAGAGGCAGCTTCCCCATTGGTGGCTCAGCACATGTGACTTTATTCAAGATGGCGGCACCCATAGGACAACGATCCCGCTGCGCTTTGGCGCCTGAACACACGAGGGACGCCGGACTAGGTCAGCAGCAGCATCGAGGTAAGTAGCGGAGTCTGTCACTGTAACAGTGACAGACTCTGAGGGAGAACAGCGCCAGAGCCCAGTACTGCAGCCAGCCGACAGACGGGGTAAGTGCGGCACTTGCCGCGATTTGTGACAGTACCCCCTCCTTTATGGGTGGCCTCCAGACGCCCAATCACGGTCTTTGATTTGGCCATGAATTTCTTCACCAATCTGGGTGCGTTGACATCAGCAGCGCGGATCCATGCGCGCTCTTCAGGTCCAAATCCCTTCCAGTCAATCAAATACTCTGTGTGTCCATGACGTTTTCTAATATCCACGATCTCCTTAATCTCAAATTCTTCACCTTGGGATCCAGATATTTTGGACGGTTTCTTGATGGTTGAGGAGTAGCGATTGAGTACCAAGGGTTTGAGTAAGGAGATGTGAAAGGAATGAGGAATTTTGAGGTACGGAGGGAGATCTAATTTATAGGCCATCGGGTTGATGACCCTACTGATCTTGAATGGTCCAAGAAATCTTGGGGCATACTTCATGGACGGAACCTTTAACCGCTGGTTTTTAGAAGATAACCACACTCGGTCTCCGGGCTGAAGAGGAGGAATGGCTTTTCTTTTACGGTCCGCATGAAGCTTGTATCTCTTGGAGGACTGGACCAGGGCAGATCTCACCTTTTTCCAAATCTGACTGAATTTTTCCAGAGATGTTGCTAAAGCAGGTACAGTTTCGGCAGGAAGCAACAAAAAGGGTGGCACTCTCGGTTGGTATCCATAAACCACTTTGAACGGAGTATCATTCAATGACTCGTGATAGTGATAGTTGTGTGAGAACTCCGCCCAAGGCAACAGATCCACCCAATCATCCTGGGAAGATGATACGTACAGTCTGATAAAAGTTTCCAAGTCCTGATTTACCCAATCGGTCTGGCCATTTGTTTGTGGATGATATGCGGTGGAAAAGTTTAACATGTAGACTCTGACACAGTGCTCTCCAAAACCGGGCGGTGAATTGTACTCCCCGATTCGACACGATCTCTTCGGGGCAGCCATGTAGACAAAAGATCTCGGACACGAAGAGTTGGGCCAGGACAGGTGCTGAAGGCAACCCCTTGAGTGGGATAAAGTGGGCCATTTTAGAGAAACGGTCCACTATAACCCAAATGGTGTCAAATTGTCGACAGGGAGGCAGGTCTGTGACAAAGTCCATTGACACATGAGTCCATGGAGACTTGGGTACAGGTAATGGTTGTAGCGCTCCTGATGGTGGTCTGCGGGGAGTTTTGTGTTGAGCACAGTGTGAGCATGCATTTATGAAATCTCTTACATCGTCACAAAGAGTTGGCCAATAGTAGAGCTCTGAAATGAAGGCTGTTGTTTTGGTAACACCAGCATGTCCGGCGAAGCGAGAGATATGAGCCCAGGTCATAAGTTTTTTCCTAAGGGATAAAGGAACAAAAGTTTTCCCGGCAGGGATGATCTGGGTACTGGATAACATGACTGGATCCAGAATGAGACGACTCTCTTCATCATCTTCTATACAGAATTGCAGAGACAGGGCATCAGCTTTAACGTTTTTCGTGCCAGGTCGGAAACAGAGTTGCAGATTGAATCGTGAAAAGAATAAGGACCAGTGCTTAGAACAATATCCACTCCAACGTATGATCTCAGATGAACACCAATCTATGTGGGGATTGTGTTCTTGAAGCCATGGTAGTCCCAAAATTACTGGGAAAGTAGTCTTGGGCAGGATCAGGAATCAGATGGTTTCGGAGTGTAATACCCCTGTCTGGAGTTGTAGACACCAAGTCTGAAGTGTGAGTGTACCCCCTGGTATACGGCTACCGTCAACGGCTGTGAGGTAGGTGGGTACAGCGAGAGGACTGATAGGGATTTTCAGTTTCTAAACAGTATTCTAAGAAATAACATTTTCCGTGGCCCCGGAGCCGAGCAGCGCTGTGAGATTGGTGGAGACACAATCCAGAGTCAGGGTAATAGGCAAGGTACAGTCTTTTGCAGTGGAGGAGCAAAGCGGCACCCCTAACTTAGGCTCCTCAGGCATAGTTAGGAGCGTGCGTTTCCCGGGCGTTTGGACACTGGAGACGAAGATGCCTGGACTCACCGCAGTAGAAGCAGAGGTTATTGGAAGTACGTCTTTGACGTTCCTGGTCTGTGATGCGGGCTCTGCTCAACTGCATGGGTTCCTCTGGCGGGGGTGGTGAGTTTCTTGGTCGGTTGGGCACAGGTGTTTCAGGCCGTATTGCCCCACTGTCAGATCCTTCTGGCGTAGGCGTAAGATGTCAGTTGCAGCAGAGGAAGATCTTCCTGGAGTGTCATATATTACTCTGAAAGTCTCTAGGAAAACTATCCAGGCAGGCACAAATTCAAAAACCCTCTACACAGCTTGGGTGACCCATCATACTTGGCAGGAGTAGATAAAGGTATGCATGGTGTCCCAGAGGATACTCCAAAGGAAGAAGCTGGGCTTTGATGCATCACAGTGTGTTGAAACGCGCCCACTTGGTTAGCTAATTCATGAAGACATGAAACTACTTGACCCATGGTTGTTTCCTGTCTTTCAATTCTTGTGGCCATGTCAGCAGCTGCTCCTTGGGGGTTTGCCCCAGTAGGATCCATCGGGCCAGAACAACCTGTCACGTTCAGAAGAAGGTTGGGATCGGTTCCGGGTTCCAAGGATTGAGACAACCGAGATGGTGTGAAGTGAAATTGAGCAGGTTTAATCGGGGATGGGTGCATACAGATAAAAAGAAAAGAGTCCTTTGAAAGGCGGTTTGCAGCAAGATAAATGGGTACTTGATGATTAAACAGTTCGTGAGTAGAGACTTATGATGATGGGAGTGATGGTGAGAATGTCCAAGTAGGGTTGAACAAAGTCCGGGTTGGATGACGGTAGCTTGGGACAAGTAGGACGAGAGACGGCAGAGCCAGAGGCAGGGGAACCAGAGTCGGCGGGACCAGAAGTAGCAGAATTGGTGTCAGCATGATGAGACACAGCGGGGTCTAGAGGCAGTAGGACTGGAGTCAGCACGGTTGAATCAACTTGACCACAGAACTGGACCTCAGGATGAAACCTCAGGACTGGACTGCAGGACTGAACCTCTTGGACTGGACCCACTGGGCTGGACCAACCGGACTGGACCAACAGGACTGGACCTCTGGACTGGACCAACAGAACTGGACCTCTGGACTGCACCTCTGGACTGGACCTCTGGGCTGGACCAACAGGACTGGACCTCTGGACTGGACCAACAGGACTGGACCAACAGGAGCAATATTCGAAGTACCAGGCACCTAGGAGACCTAGTTGTTCTGGCAACGTTGGAAAAGTGCACAGGGTTTAAATAGTGCGCCCTGTGCACTGATTTACTGGAGGACCGGAGAGGCAGCTTCCCCATTGGTGGCTAAGCACATGGGACTTTATTCAAGATGGCGGCACCCATAGAACGAGGATCCCGCGGCGCTTTGGCGCCCGAACACACGAGGGACGCCGGACCAGGTCAGCAGCAGCATCGGGGTAAGTATCCGAGGGAGAACAGCGCCAGAACCCCGCACTGCAGCCAGCCGACGGACGGGGTAAGTGCGGCACTTGCTGCGATTTGTGACATGGAGTACCCCAGGGTTCTGTACTTGGACCAGTGCTATTTAATATCTTTATAGGTGATATTGATTGTGGTATTGATGGGAAAATATGCCTTTTTGCAGATGACACCAAGATATGTAACAGGGTGGACATGCCATGTGGGGTATACAAAATGAGGGATGATCTAGGTAGACTGGAGGAATGGTCAAAAGTGTGGCAACTGCAGTTTAAAAAATGCAAAATCATGCACTTGGGGCACAAAAACCCAAAGGCTCAATATATCCTTAATGGCATTACATTAGAATATACCGAGGAGGAAAAGGGATCTAGGAGTCATTATTTCCAGTGACTTAAAGGTAGCCAAGCAATGTAACAAAGCAATGAGAAAGGCAAGTTAGATGCTTTGTTGCATAGGGAGAGGAATTAGTAGCAGAAAGAGGGAAGTAGTGATGCCCCATTGGTACGACCTCACCTAGAATACTGTGTTCAGTTCTGGAGGCCATATCTCCAGAGAGACATAAATTCATTAGAGACTGTGCAATTTAGAGACTGTGCAAAGAAGAGAAACTAAAATGGTCCATGGCCTGGGTAACAAATCATACCAAGAAAGACTAGAGGAACTAAACATGTGTAGCTTGGAGCAGAGAAGTGAGAGGGGGGACATGATAGTAGCTTTCAAATACATCAAGGGTTGTGACCAGCTAGAGGAGGGTAGCATTTTTCAAAGGAAAAGGTGAAATAGAACACAAGGGCATGAATATAAACTGGAGGGTGGTAGATTCAGAGTAAATTTGCAGAAAAATTACCTTACTGAAAGGGTGATAGATAAGTGGAATAGCCTCCCATCTGAGGTGACTGAGGCCAATAGAGTAGAACAGTTTAAACATGCTTGGGATAAATATAAGGATATCCTAAATTGTAAACTAAATTGAGGGTAAACAGTGTCTAAGGTCAGTATAGTTTTGAATAAACAAATGTACAGACTGGATGGGCCATGTGGCTCTTATCTGCCGTCACTTTCTATGTCCATGTTTGTTGACTTTACTTGCCCTGAAGAAAATTGTTGATATACAATTGAAACGTTGGACATGACTCTATAATTTTGGTTCTATTTGATGCTATTAAATTAGCTACTTATTTGCATAAAACAGACTCTAAGAGTGTCTTTCTTTCTTTGGAACTATATATATATATATATATATATATATATATATATTTATTTATTTGTGTGGTGGATGGGGTTTTATAGAATGTAACGGGGCCATGTTTGATTATTATTTAGGTAACGGGGCCATGTATATTACATTTTTAAGGAACGGGGGACATATCCTTTAATTTTCTTTGCACCGGGTGCCAGGTACTTTTAGTTTAATATTAAGGGGGCCTTGCAGTTAATGTTTATTAGAACCGGGGGCCAAGAACTTTTATTTTAATACTAAGGGGGCCATTTTTTAGGACAAACGGGGCCATGTAGTGACAATTTTAAGCTAAGGATGGACATTATGGACATTTTAGTAAATTCTGCGCTTTAAAACTCGCTGGAGAGTTTAGTAAATCCTGCCCTTGGAAGTGGTTGTCAATGATCCAAAACTTAATTGTAAGTCCCTTTTAATACTTCGTAGTGTTTTTATATGTTACTTTTTTATGTTTAACCCATTATTATTTGATTATTTAATACAATTATCTTAAAAAAGCCAGATGCTAAAGCATGTCACAAAATGCCATTGTACATTAATTAACAATTACCATCAGCTGCTAGCCCTTATGAGGTCATTTTTAAAGGCATAGGACAAGATCCATTGTTTGAAATTAAGAGAAGGAAGTTATATCTGGGTAAAACCATGTTGATTTCAGGGGAGCCATATAACATCCGTTGCAAACAGAGATGTGATGAGAGATGGCATTTACTAGCCCAAGTCTAAATAACAGTGTAAAAGTAAAACTGATCAGTATCTGTGAGCAGTAATCAAAAGCAAAGATATATCTCTGCATTCAAAGTAAAGCATTAATTTGACTCCCCCTAAAATCAACATGGTTTTGGCCATGTTTAACTCTGGATCTGGTCCATAGTAGTTTCTTACTGAACAATTGCCCGCAATTTCATCAAACCATAGGCATATCTATAGTGGGTGAAGGTTGTTCAGTGCACACGGGCCCCTCAGAATAGGAGGCCCTGTAGCATTCATCCTGCACCCAAGTCTGCATATCAGGGTTGGCAGGAGAAGGGGGACCCATTCGGTATCTATTTCTTCCCTCCAAGAAATAGATGCCGAATAAGCATCCCTTCCTCTGTGGTGGGACTGTCTCGATTTGCAGGCTGAAAAAGGGGTGGGGCTTAAATTGGCACATTAGGCCTTACACCTTTTAAGGTCCACTAATCGTGACAGTCCTGTCTCAAGGTAAGGGAGGGTTGGCCCATGTACAAATCCTGCATAAGGACCCCCTCACTTCTTAAAACGCCCCTGCATCAAACTCTCAACCACCACTATTTTCTTTGGCGAGTTTTGTCCCTTCTCCAGCGAGTTTCATACTCACCCCATAGTAATTCCAGTGATTTCTATGTTCTGAATGTAAAAAATCCCCAGAGCGAGTTGAACTACAGCGAGTTTTAAAATCCATCATCTCCGCCAAGTTTGGTGTGAGTTTATATTAGTAAATACAGCGAGTTTAAACTCACCAGTAAATGTAAATACAAGCAGGTTTGGAAAAGTGGAGATGTTGCCCATGGCAATCAATCAGATTCTAGCTAACATTCTCTAGTATGTAATAGGAAAGTGAGAGCTAGAATCTGATTGGTTGCTATGGGCAATATCTCCACTTTTCCAAACCAGCAGCTTAGTAAATTTGGTCCCTAGTCTTCTCTGTATAGAGTATGTATATTCTCACTGTGTCTGTATGGGTTTACTCCAGGTGCTCCGTTTCCTACCACGCTCCAAAAAACATAGTGGAAAGTTTAATGGCTAATAACTTAAATGATCATATCCCTAGTCTGTGTGCAGGAGGGTAGGAGGGTGGTGGTGTTACGGTATTTAGACTGCAAGTTCAAATAGGGCAGGAACAGATATAACTGGTTGTTAAAAAAAAAAAAAAAAATTGTAAAGTGCTATGTAATATGATAATAAATAAATAAAAAATAAATAAATAAATAAATGAAATAACTTGATTCCAGACAGTGAGGCTTAGCTACATTATTGGGTACTTATGATATACGTGTAAGAAACAAAAACAAGAATGTAGGAAAATGACAAACTACATTACATTACATTGCTTATTTAGGATTACTTTACCTCATAAAGGACTGAAACCTGAACTGCAAGAAAATTCTGTACGTTAGACTTTACAATGGATGCTAATATACAGAATCAGAAATCCTTAATTCCGTACATACTAGTGGAGTGCACACCCCTTGCACTCCCCTCATATGTATGGGCCTCATGCATGCAGACTCCTACTTTATGTTTCCAAATGCAGAAGGCACATGTATGGAATGGCGGATTGCTCCTACCCACCTTGTGATTAGGATATTACTTTTTGATAGATCTTGCAACTTTTAGCTGGGTTCAGGAGTCCTAGACATCACTGTAGAATTAATTAGCACAAATGCCACATACCTATTATTTACAGCATATAGTAGTTTAAATGAGACTATTGAGACTAAGGCCCATATTCAGACTACCGGACGTATAACATGTTTTACGTCCGGTGTTTAGCTGATATTACTACTGCGCATGCTTAGTAATTTTTTTGACGTAATATACGTATCTTTTTCTTATGTAGATTGCGTAAATGCGGGCAGTAGTAAAAATAGCTAAACACCGTACGTATATGTTACACGTCTGGTACTCTGAATATGGGCCTAAGAGTACAATTATCATTGATTACACTTATTTAAGAAGTAATGGAATAGAAAATTGTAACGTCTATGCTTTATAAAGCTTGGTGCTATAAACTAAGTCATCATTAGAGTGAAAATGGAATTTCAAATGCTAAAGTTTTTGAACATGTTTCTTCAGGGGATATAGTGTCCTTGTATCTGTCTACTGCATCTTAGTGATTTCTCAGTTATTTTAGAATTTAGTTACCACCTTACCAAATATATGCAAGTGGTATTAATATGGACAATATCATTGCCTGAAGGAAAATATTCCACATTCAGAAATGGAATGGTAAATACATAAAACTCTCCATTTATTAATATCAAATATTTACCGAATATATAGCTATACAAGTCCATGTTCAACCAATATAATACATC